>CM077224.1:3799779-3947279 GCA_039654775.1 Spinibarbus caldwelli | reverse complement strand
ACAGTAGGCAGTATACAACTCCCCAATCGTAGTACTATACTGCCACCTGTTGGCACAGTTGACAAAACAACTTTTATGTCATGTCGAGATCACGACAAAAATAAAGTAGTGATCACGAGAAAACAACTTTTGTAATGTCGAGATCACGAGAAAATTAAGTCGCGATCACGAGAAAACAAGAAGGAAAAACATAATAATGCATGGCCGCTTAGAACTTACGTACTATACTGAAATTTTGCTGATATAAAAAGGCAAATGGCAAATGATTTGAGTCTCTGTATTGCAGAGACATTATGTTTCCACAAATGAAAAACCATTTCCCCTCATTTGGACACAATTGCCTCTCAATTCTCTTGTACCTTTGAGTCATTATGATAACTACCACAATTTCAGAGTAAAAACCCCAGAGATCATTATTCAGTGCGTGAATCTGAAGGATAGAGCAGAGAAAATGAAGACGACAAACCATAGGAAAGTTGTTAGAGATGAAATAAAATAGATGCATCAATTATAAAAATGTTACAAAATGATTACATCCAATTATCGGGCAGTGACCGCTACATCAGAGCACCCAGACCCTGTTGAGAAAAGCTAAGCATGAATAAGGAGGAGAGAAGTCAGGGTCATTCGCTTGCGCAAAATGGAGTGAAGCTTCCCCGGTTGACCTTATTTCAAGCTTCACACAACACTGTCTTGTATCGTAGGGAGGCAATTGTATAAAAAGAATATTTGAAAGCACATCTGGAGTGCCCAAAATGTATAATAGTGGCACAGTTGTGAAAGGGAAAGAGGCTGCAGATGGAGCAGCATCTCTGGCTAGAGCGGCAGCTTTCTGCGAGGCCTCCACCTCCTGAATCGCAGCACTGATTGAACTTTTATACAATTCTGCAATTATAGGATTCTCTCACCAGCGCTGGCCTATTGTGTAATACACTCTTAAAGCAATAAGCCACTCGAGGCCATGCATTGCAGTGATTTTACCATGTCTTTAGGGTTTTGTCTAGCACAACGTGAAGCGGAGTACCTTAATCATGGTCAAATCAGCTTTGTCATGGCAACCATCT
Source organism: Spinibarbus caldwelli (assembly GCA_039654775.1). NCBI lineage: Eukaryota > Metazoa > Chordata > Actinopteri > Cypriniformes > Cyprinidae > Spinibarbus > Spinibarbus caldwelli. The sequence continues at coordinate 3,946,215 of CM077224.1, read as the reverse complement.
AAAACACCTTAGCATTGTGATGCCGTGTTTTTTTTTTTTTTTTTTTTTTTTTTTTTACGGTAATAATAAAAAAATAATAATTATGATGATTATTATTATTTTATCTTACAAAGGCAAGCATTAATAATAATAATAATAATAATAATAATAATAATAATAGTAAATTAATAAATAAAAAAATTATTGATTAATTAATAATTATTTGTAAGAACAATCATCACCATAATCATAATAATTATATTAAATAATTTTATTTATAATATATAATACAATTTTTTATATAAGAAGAACAAAGAACAAGAAGAAATTATAATTGTAGTTAATTAATAATCATTATTTATAAGAATCACCATAATCATAATAATTGTGTCCACAAATATGTTTTGTAGACTGCTTATGTTTGACAATCAACTCTGTCTGTTATTATTATGATGATTATGATTATGATGATTATGATTATTATTATTAATGACAGTAATTAATAATAAAATTATCATTGAATAATACGTATAATTCAAAGAATCGTTTTAATAATCACAGTAATTTTAAACAAGGAATATATCTTTTTTAACAAGTAATTTTAATTTTATGTTTGCCAATCAACTCTGCTACATAAAGATTTCACATTTATATAATGTGAATTTTTAATATAATAAAAAAATATAATATTTAATTAATGTGAGCTGTGAGATTTACATTTACTGGCTGTTTTTATTCATGCAGGCCTATGTTTTTATGAGTACATTTACTGTTTTCCAAAACGCTACGATGTCTGTCTTGGCCATACGAGCACATAGCTTGTGTTTTATTTGAGGCAAATTAAGTGGTTTTGATTGTGATATGCCTCTTATGCCAGCCGCAGTTACATTTCTCATTACGCGGATCATTTGGTGGGTGGTTTGTCGAGCAGTAAAATGCGTAATGAGCCGTTGTGCACTGCTGCAGTGTAAATTTGTAAAGTTTTATGAATGATGTCTTTAAAAAGACAATCCTGCTCATATGTATGCACACCCACACTATCTCATCATTCATAGGCCGTGAATAAAAACACTTTCTTTAAATTATCCATCTCTGGCACTAAAGGATCTGCACACACCAAAAGAGCGATTGAAGAGCGTAGTGATGGAGCGAGTGAGTTTGCTGGAAGAACCTCAGAATGCTGTCTGTCAGTCCTTACGAGATAAATGCTATCTCTGATCTATTTTCTCTTTTGCAAAACCGAGTGTTTTCACAGCAGCGGATGGCATGTGCATGTATGGAGGAGCGTCGTGCGTGTTAGTAGTTTTATCAATCGACACCTATAAAAAAAGCATGTTGCCCTGCGAGACTCTTCCGTGAGCTTGTTATGAAATATTAGTGAAGCGTCTGCAGAGCGGCCCATGGCACAGTGAAAGATGGCTTTTAAATGGAGCGAGTGAGTGCGGCGCACACATCCGCTGTTCTTTTGAGAGCGCATGCAGGCATCCTGGCAGATTTTTTTTTTTTTTTTTTTTTTTGAAGTGCGCTTAGCAGCATGTTTGCGAGTGACCTGTGTTGATAATTCGGTATTAATCAAGTCAGACAGAGCCGACTGTTAAACGAGGGTCTTAAAAGCATTAGACTGTATCAAAGGGAGAAATATCATACCCGGTCTGGTTAGGAAAGACTTTGATCTGCACAGCAAAACAGTTTGATGGCTCTTCATTGCAACTAACAAACAACTTCCATGGTAGGACCCAATGAAATCTGTTTTATTTTTTCCCAAATTAATTTTTTGAGGGTTTTTTTTTTTTTTTCAGTTTTAATTTTTCTAGACTCTATTTTAATGGTGAAATTACATTTTATTCATCAAAAAAGCATGCCTAATTAACTGAAATCATGAAACTTTTTAATTAAACTCTAAAAAATGCTAGATTAAATACAACCTAGTCTCGCGTAGCCAGACCTTCAGAGTGACGGCTGAAGGTCTGGAATCCATGGCAGTTTTTATTGGCCAAGGCCCGCCCATGAGGCCGTTTGACCGACATGTCAAACAACCAATCACAGTTCGTTTAATCGTCACGTTTTGGGGCGTGGAAATGTCGCCACAATAACAGTGTAAAACTGTTACAGTGTAAAACTGTAAAAAAAAAAAAAAAAAAAGTGTGTAAAACTCTCGGACGTATTTTAAAGATTCTATGCTGCGAACTTTACATTTTTCACATACTTTTGAAAATCCAGCATTTAGTTGATCCTGATAAACGCTCATCATCACAGTTGTAAACACGACGGCTTTCTTCTTTCATGAGGGGGTTTGGCGTCACGTCATCTTTGTTTCCAGGGGGAACGATAAAGAACGAAACACACACGTCTCTCGGAAATCCTGTATAATTCAACCAATCCGATGGCGACTTCGAAACTCCTGAAGTGTTTCCACTTTTGTGTGCCATATGCATCAGACGTTCAGCCAGCGGTCCGTGGGCGTGACGTCTGAGGCTGAGACTAAATACATCCCAGTGCTGGGTGAAATATGGACAAACCCAGCAATTGGGTTATTTTGACCCAGCGGTTGGGTTAAATGTTCAACCCAACCTTCTGGGTAATAACGCAACCGCTGGGTCAAAACAACCCAATTGCTGGGTTTGTCCATATTTTACCCAGCGCTGGGTTGTATTTAACCCAGCATTTTTTAACTGTTTTAACTGTTAAATGCTTAAGGCCTTATGAAATATGTTTTATTTTTTCTCAAATTCAGTTGTGTTTTTTTCTTATTTTTAATTAATTTATTTTATTTATTTTTTATTTTTTATTTTTTTACCAAATTCCGTTTTCCGTTAATTTTCTGGATTCTATTTTAATGGTTTCATTCAAAATTAATAATCTCTAATTAGTTGATTTTATTAAAAAATAAATAAATAAATAACAATTCCTGACATAATGTGTTGTATATTTATATTTTGTAATTAATCATTTCTGGTAAATGTTTTTTTCTGGTAAATATTAGTTTAAAAATAATGTATTAATAATAATTTTATTAGCAGTATAGTACTATCATTACATTAAGCAATATATTTCTGTCACAGTTTCTTCAAGTTAAACCAAACATTTATTTTAAGGGGTTGCTTTGAAAACTTTTAAGTTTCTGTTTGTATATGATATGGCAATAGTCTTACTCAAAATAAACAGAAAAATGCTCACGAAGTGACTCTCAGAGCAGTTCTAGAGATTATGTTTATGTGTTCATGTCCTCATATATTGAGGCGGCAGAGGCTAAAAACACCGTGAGCATCACGCACGCTTAAGCATTTGTGTTGTAAACAAAACCACGCCTCTGTGCCATTCATTCACACAGAGACACGCAGAACATGCTGGATTCATATTTAAATGGTATTTTTGCAGTTTTCATTTAAGTGTAATGACCCTTTAATTAATTCATCCAAATTTGGCAAATTCTGTGACATTCCACATTATGTAGTCAATTCCATTTTTATGACTGGATTCCGCGATTCTGTCCATGTTTTGCACATCGTGGAAAACATAGGGACCTACCATGTGTGAAGGTCCCTCAAAAAAAAAAAAAAAAAAAAACTACCAAAATGTTAAAAATATTATAAAATCCCAAAGTGTCTGAGCAGTGACTTAGAGACTGACAGTATATTTAACTTATAAAAATACTACAGTTATTTTATTTATTTATTTATTTACATTTACATTACATTTAGTCATTTAGCAGACGCTTTTATCCAAAGCAACTTATAAATTAGGACAATAGAAGCAATCAAAACCAACAAAAGAGCAACAACATACAAGTGCTATGACAAGTCTCAGTTAGCCTAACGCTGTACACATAGCAAGGTTTTTTTTTTTTTTTTTTTTTTTTTTTTTTAAGAAAACAAGTAGATAGAATATAGAAAAAAAAGAAACCTAATGTTTTTTTTTTTTTTTTTTTTTTTTTTTTTTTTAAGAAACAAGTAGATAGAATAGAAAAAATAAAGCTAGTGTTAGTTTTTCAAGAAAGCCTAGCAGTTAGAGAATAAATATGCAATTGATAGAGGATCAAGTGTGTGTGCTTTTTTTAAATAAAAAGAAGATGGATAGATAAAATAGAATTAGAATAGATAGTGCTAGAGTTAGAGGGTCAAATAAAGATGGAAGAGATGTGTTTATAGCCGTTTCTTGAAAATGGCTAAGGATTCAGCTGCTCTGATTGAGTTGGGCAGGTCATTCCACCTGGTGGGAACAGTTAATGAAAAGGTTCGTGAAAGTGATTTTGTGCCTTTTTGGGATGGCACAATAATTCGTCGTTCACTTGCAGAACGCAAGCTTCTAGAGGGCACATAGGTCTGAAGTACTGAATTTAGGTAAAGGGGTGCAGAGCCACAACTCGTTCAAGTGTTTTTGCAATGAAAGGTAGAAGGGAGACCGGTCTATAGTTCCCTAAAAAAGTTGGGGTAAGAGTGGGTTCCTTAAGAAGTGGGGTTATACGAGCCTGTTTAAATGCTGAGGGAAAAACTCCAGTGTGAAGGGATGTGTTAATGATGTGAGTGAATGCAGGTACAACTGCAGGAGAAATGGCTTGAAGGAGATGAGATGGAATAGGATCAAGCGGACAAGTAGTAGGATGACTGGAAAGGATGAGTTTAGAGACTTCTGCCTCAGAGAGTGGAGAGAAGGATGTGAACGAGTGTATGTTTGCTGGTAAGATGTGTTTGACAGTTTGTGGTGTGGAGAATTGTGAGGTTTGTAATTTTATTAATGAAGAATGTGGCAAAGTCGTCAACTGTTAGAGTTGATGAAGAAGGGAGAGGAGGAGGACAAAGGAAGTAGGAAAATGTTTTAAAGAGCATGCGATAGTTAGGCGAATTGTTAATTTTGTCGTGATAGTATGTCCTTTTAGCAGTGGAGACATTAGCAGAGAATTCAGAGATGAGTGATCAGTATAAATTAAGGTCAGTAGGATTTTGTGATTTGCGCCATACCCTTTCTGCAGCCCTGAGCTTAGAACGATGTTCACGGAGAATGTCAGATAGCCAGTGGACAGAAGGGGTGGTACGGGCTGGCCTGGAAAATAAGGGGCAGAAAGTATCTAAACAAGACGTTAGAGTGGAACAGAAAGTATCAGTAGCACTGTTAGCATCAAGAGATGATAACTGTTTAGGGGGAGGAAGCGAAGATGAAACCATAGCAGATAGCCAAGAGGGTGAGAGTGAGCGTAAGTTACATTGAAAAGTGATGTGGAGGGGTATTTGTTGTGTCAGGAATCATGTTCAGGTTAAGAGTGAGGAGGAAGTGATCCGATGTGTGCAGTGGAGTAACCAGCACATGATCAGTGGAGCAGTGTCGTGTGTAAATAAAGTCCAGTTGGTTGCCTGATTTGTGAGTAGCCGTAGTTAACACTCTCTTGAGATCAAAAGAGGCAAGCAGAGTGTGGAAGTCTGCAGCTTGAGGTTTATCGAGGTGGATGTTGAAGTCTCTAAGTATAACTAAAGGAGTACCGTCCTCAGGAAAAGTTGAGAGCAACACATCTAATTCTTCCACAAAGTTACCTAGTGGTCCTGGAGGTCGATAAACAACTACAAAGTGGATTTTTAGAGGGTAGGTAATAGTAACCGAATGTGATTCAAAGGAGCTGTTGATACTCAGAGATGGTAAAGGAGTAAATTTTCAATTATTAGAGATGAGCAGACCAGTACCTCCACCTCTTCCAGTCAAACGGGGATGTGGGAAAATGAGAAATTATTGGAGAGTGCTGCAGGTGTAGCATTGTCCTCTGGTTTGATCCAAGTCTCTGTCAGGGCCATGAGGTTTAGCCTTGAATGACTAGTAATGGAAGTAATGAAATCAGCTTTGTTGATAGCAGACTGACAATTCCAGAGACCAATAGAAAAAGAAAGTAATGTATTAGCAGACATAGGCAAAGTGTGCAGGTTGTTAGGATTGCGCTGTCTACAGAGTGTGATGCGTGGTTTGCGAGTGGTAGTGATAGTAGTGATCTGAAAACACATAGTAAGAATTGGTTATAAAAACTAAAACAGAAGTGAAACAAGTAGTAGGAAAGAGGATAAATAAAAAGTGCTACTTATATCCCTTGCCGGGGTCCCTGCCCGTTGGAGTCACATGGTAGAGTCGATGCTCTTTACACTCCTCGGTCTTCACACGATGGCTGCCACGACCGCGGTAAAATAACCTTTTTTATACCTGTCTAACAAATCACTAATTGAATTCAGCTGAAGACACTTTCGTGTTTATCACAACAAATGGCCAAGCAAGTGCAGTAACTGACAAGATACGCGATACAGTACGAGACCAAACGCAATTTCAGTAAGTCTCAACACAGTAAACAAAACAAGCGTTTCCTAGCAACGGCAACTGCACTAAACAATAATGACACAAGTAAATACACTTACGAGCTGCTTTTAACTTCCGCTGATAGACTGCTTCTCTCAAAGAGTATTTCTTTACACTGTCTTCTGCTGGCGCTTGAACACACTTTCTTGTTTATCACAATAAATGGCCAAGCAATTGCAGACACTGACAAGATATGCGATACAGTACGAGACCAAACGCGATTTCAGCAAGTCTCAACCCAGTAAACCAGAACAACAACTCAACAAAGTAAAGTATTTACGAGGTGTTTTTGTTTTTAATTCTTTTGACTGAGATTTCATCACATTGCTATTCAATTGTGATGTGATTTTAGTGTGTTTCTATGCGGTTGATAAGGTGTTCTGAGTGATTGTAAATGTCATAACCACTGTATTCGTTTTACCTTCCATCACTAATTTTAAGCTAATAATGAGCTGTAAGCTGACATCATTTTTATATTTTTATGAAGACAGTGGTTTTTCAAAGGAAAGATTGAGAAGTCAGTATTTAGTTTTTGTTGTTTTATTTCAGGCCTGAATTTTTCCATTCGAGCCCCTAAATCAGTTTGTCTCCAAGCCTCAAGAGTACAAAACCCATAGCGAGACTTAACGCTGTATTTCTGGAGCATTTGCATTCCACTGAAGTGCGCGTCTTTCTCTGGAGCGCCGCCGCGGGTTCGAGTCGTATTCAGATGAGTGTGTGGAACGTGACGGCGCTGAGCGAGGGAACACACACCTCTCATGCCTTCAGCTGGAATCAAAGCAGCAGAGAGACACTCAGCGCTTTTGTCTCACATCAACCGTTCAAACACAAGCCGAGGTGAAACTACATGCTCATGTGCGATGCGAGGATGAGACTTGAGGCTTAATGTAACGTGAGATGCATGTTTTTATTTGTGTCCTTTATTTCCTGACTCTCTTACAAAACAGGTACTAACAGGTTTCATGGTACTTTGATATTGGCTACTGTACTGATATCATATTCATAAACAGTAGTATTTACATGGTACTCCAAGGAATGTGTATTTTAAGGAATATCATAGTATTTCCATAGTACGTTTTTGTTGGTGCTGTTATTAATTAATTATTAATTATAACTAAATAAGTATGCTAATAAAGCTCTTTTTATGGTGCTCAAAATTACATCTGATAGTAAGATTGTTAGTATATTATGATATTCTAAGTAATATATTAGCAAATAATAATAATAATAATAATAATAGTAATTATTATTATTATTATTATTATTATTATTATTATTGTGTCTTTGTTATAATGTTTTTAAATGTAATATCACACACATATATAATTTTACTTTATAATAATAATAACAACAATGATAATGCTATTATTATTATTGTTGTTGTTGTTGTTGTATAGTTTGTTTTTATAATGCGAATAAATGTAATACAATAAATACATTATTTCATATTCTTAATTTGAAATGGCTTGTCATATTATAATTATGACATTTATAACCTAAATAATACTCATCAGAATTGACACTACAACTAACAATGTTCACTTTATAGGCTTTACTATGCTTATTTAAAAAGCTCAGGCCCGGTTTCTTATAAGCATTCGTGAAGAGTTTTTCAATTCCATAAAAAACTTTTTATTGCCTGTAAATAAAGCTGCTTACCTGAGCCCACTGCTCATTTTCCTGCTAATTCATATATTTTCTCTCACTGTTTGAAGACTTTACTTTTTACGTGTCCTTCTCAAGGTGAGTCTCAACAAGACGGGCTGATTTTACCAGTGGTGTAAAACTAATTCACCCATAAAGAATTGTAATATTTCATGTCATTTGTCAGCAGCGCTTTCTCTGCACTAGTGCGTCTTATCTGCAGCCCATCGCTGCACACATCCATTCTGCCCCACATAAACCCCAATCTGTCTCTCAGCCTGGAGTCCTATCACTTTTTAGTATGGCTTGAGTTATTCGTCCCTTTTCAGGCCCTTGTGGGTTTTTCAGGGATTCTTTACGCCTCTCTCTTTGTTGTGCTGATAAATGTAGTCGGTTCATGTAAGGCCTTCCTCATCAAGCCAACAACAAAGCTTCAATCGCCTTTGCGCTGAAAAATTGGAAAGGAATCCAAAGAAACGACACCCACTCACCACAAACAACCCTCATTCTTCACCCCTTTTTTGTCTTTACAGCTACACTCTCCGAGTGGTTGGCAGCGGCATTAAAGCCCAGGCTGAAAACCCAGAAGTCAAAGTGAAGGAGGCCGACCCGGTGATCAGTCAAGTCATTGATAAACTGAAGCACATCAATCAGGTGAGCCCGGCCAGGAAAAATACAGTCAAATGAAACAATGCAACGAGCTCCTTGATGTCCCACGCAGTCCTGTTTCATGAGTTGCTGTGTTTTCATGCCAGTAGATCAGAGCAGATCTCATTAGCTCTGCTCATGCATGTATGAAACTGTGCGTGTTTAAAACGTGTTAGTATGGTTGTAGTAATGTGATAGAGACATTTTTTGCTGTTGAGAATGACTCAAGGTTCTAAGAGTCTTGAAAATATTTTTAAATCGTGGTTTCCAGAACTACAAAGTCATGGACATATCATCATAAAATTATGTGTATATATGCAGAGTTCTGGCATGAAACTCTAGTTGGCGCAGTCCGATAGGTCTAACTCAATCTGACCTAATGACATCATTATCACATGGCACAGCTGATTGGTTTTCTCCTGTATCAGTAGCCAATGAGCCCACTGCTCAATATTCAAATACCTGGCTTTTGTTTGCTGTAGCAGTTCACAGCGCACTTCAGAAACCCTTCACCTTCCCCAGCTCCACCTGTATTGATCTGCAAAGAGGTGATTCATGTATGCCATAGGGGGTCATTTTATGTATTTCATATGTGCAGTAGTAGTATTTTCTACATGCTCACAGCAGCATGTTGTGGATGTATTGGCAGTAGCAAGTCTCGGTACTTGTTCTGCTGCAGCAGCAGCGTAGCAGATCTATTCCACCAAGACCAAATACATTAACATTGTCATGTACACTACCATGCCAATCCCCGAGAGTTGTCATGACAGAAATAAATAAATATTTATTAAATAAATAACTTTTTTATCTGTTCTAAATGTACCTTAAATTAATACTTTAAGTTTTTAATACTCTAATTGATATGGGCATGGACAAATATGGATGCTTTATGCAATATATGTTTATTATTAGTGAAACCATAGTTAATCTAGAGCATGAAGACCGGACATGTTTCAAAGGTCATAGATGTTTTTCAAAGAACTTGTTCATGTCTATTACACACATGAAAAAAGAACATAGAAAAACCAGGTTCCTATTACTTCTCTTTATTTGCACGGAGCAATTGACTTAGACAAGCCTGTTTAAATTTTCACACTACAGGGCAGCTCACTTCTCCTGAACATGCTAAATGTATATTTATTATTTATTATTACATTTGTTTGCCTCTCTGTGCCCACGTACTGTGTTTTGATGCAGCTAAATTCTCAATAAAACTGTTTTCATTAATATATTTTTTTCATAGATATATTTTCTGTTGTCAGATAACGGAATGAATATGAAATAGTGACTAAAACGCGACCCATTAAGACTACATAACCAGCTCTACCTTCCAAGATGTTAATCTACACAAAAATCCTGATTTATAATTGAGCCGTCGTGTGATGAAATCAAATAGCCTAAACAGAAGATAAAGACAATAGCTGTTCTGTAATTTCGGCTATACTTGCATGTAAAATTAGAGAAGCAACATAATATCAGTTTTAAAGCAGCACTATGTAACTTTTGGCGCTCTAGCGGTTAATAAACAGAACTGCACGCATCCCGCGGAAGAACATTCTAACCGGAGCTACTTCTCTAAGTTTGTGTCTATGGCGATTCACGCAGTTATGTGTTACTCCGCAGCGGTGACAACCCGACCAGGCTACAATAGTCCAAAAATAAGCACTTATTATAAGTGTACCTTAGTGATTCGGGATAAGACAAAAATGCGGTTTGGAAGATGAATTCATGATGTACTCGCTCATTATAGGCACTGCATTTTGCAAATTCTGAACACAGAAAAAGTTACATGCTGAACAGAGCAGACAGAGAGAGAAAGAGAGAGAGAGAGAGAGAGAGAGAGAGAGAGAGAGAGAGAGAGAGAGAGAGAGAGAGAGAGAGAGAGAGGTGTGTGCACAGCGGGAATGAGAGACCTCGCGCTTCTGCGATGTGCAGTACCGGCTAGTCTCAGAAACTAAATAAGGTTTGGGCAAAAACTAAAGATTGGTCGCTAAGGTCTTTTTGGAAAAAAAAAAAAAAAAAAAAAGGTTGCTAAAGGGGTCTGAAAAGTCGCTAAGTTGGCAACACTGAAAGCATCTCCATCCATTTCTCCAACTACTGGTTAGGCCACGGCTCAAACAGAAAATGCGCACTGCGTTAATCGCGCGTTAATAAAATTAGTGCTGTTAAAATGAATTTGCGTTAACTTTGACAGCACTAATATATATATATATATATATATATATATATATATATATTTATTTATTTATTTATTTATTTATTCAATAAATTAGAATGTCGTGGAAAAGTTAATTTATTTCAATAATTCAACTCAAATTGTGAAACTCGTGTATTAAATAAATTCAATGCACACAGACTTAAGTAGTTTAAGTCTTTGGTTCTTTTAATTGTGATGATTTTGGCTCACATTTAACAAAAACCCACCAATTCACTATCTCAACAAATTAGAATATGGTGACATGCCAATCAGCTAATTAACTCAAAACACCTGCAAAGGTTTCCTGAGCCTTCAAAATGGTCTCTCAGTTTAGTTCATTAGGCTACACAATCATGGGGAAGACTGCTGATCTGACAGTTGTCCAGAAGACAATCATTGACACCCTTCACAAGGAGGGTAAGCCACAAACATTGATTGCCAAAGAAGCTGGCTGTTCACAGAGTGCTGTATCCAAGCATGTTAACAGAAAGTTGAGTGGAAGGGAAAAGTGTGGAAGAAAAAGATGCACAACCAACCGAGAGAACCGCGGCCTTATGAGGATTGTCAAGCAAAATTGATTCAAGAATTTGGGTGAACTTCACAAGGAATGGACTGAGGCTGGGGTCAAGGCATCAAGAGCCACCACACACAGACGTGTCAAGGAATTTGGCTACAGTTGTCGTATTCCTCTTGTTAAGCCACTCCTGAACCACAGACAACGTCAGAGGTGTCTTACCTGGGCTAAGGAGAAGAAGAACTGGACTGTTGCCCAGTGGTCCAAAGTCCTCTTTTCAGATGCGAGCAAGTTTTGTATTTCATTTGGAAACCAAGGTCCTAGAGTCTGGAGGAAAAGTGGAGAAGCTCATAGCCCAAGTTGCTTGAAGTCCAGTGTTAAGTTTCCACACTCTGTGATGATTTGGGGTGGAATGTCATCTGCTGGTTTTGGTCCATTGTGTTTTTTGAAAACCAAAGTCACTGCACCCGTTTACCAAGAAATTTTGGAGCACTTCATGCTTCCTTCTGCTGACCAGCTTTTTAAAGATGCTGATTTCATTTTCCAGCAGGATCTGGCACCTGCCAACACTGCCAAAAGCACCAAAAGTCGATTAAATGACCATGGTGTTGGTGTGCTTGACTGGCCAGCATACTCACCAGACCTGAACCCCATAGAGAATCTATGGGGTATTGTCAAGAGGAAAATGAGAAACAAGAGACCAAAAAATGCAGATGAGCTGAAGGCCACTGTCAAAGAAGCCTGGGCTTCCATATCATCTCAGCAGTGCCACAAACTGATCACCTCCATGCCACGCCGAATTGAGGCAGTAATTAAAGCAAAAGAAGCCCCTACCAAGTATTGAGTACATATAGAGTAAATGAACATACTTTCCAGAAGGCCAATAATTCACTAAGTATTCTAATTTGTTGAGATAGTGAATTGGTGGGTTTTTGTTAAATGTGAGCTAAAATCATCACAATTAAAAGAACCAAAGACTTAAACTACTCCAGTCGGTGTGCACTGAATTTAATACACAAGTTTCCCAATTTGAGTTGAATTACTGAAATAAATGAACTTTTCCACGACATTCTAATTTATTGAGATGCACCTGTGTGTGTGTGTGTATATATATATATATATATATATATATATATATATATATATTACTATCATTAATATACTATTATAGTTTTTGTTCATATTTTAAATAGATTTTATTTTTAAATTTTCTATGTATTTCTATTTTTTTAAATAAATATTTGTTTTCATCTTTCATTTTATTAAAAGTTTTAGTAATTTCGTTGTGTTTTTAATCATTCGAATAATTAAATTTTTTCGGTGTATATTTTTATTGCGTTTTAGTTTTTATTTTTATTTTTATTTATTTTTAGTTAGGGGTGGGCGAAATAAAACAAACAGTGCTTAGTTTTCAGGTACAGTAGGTGTATTTAGCAGGAGCATTGAAGCAATTGAATATAAAGACAAAACACTATATACAGATTGATTCCTATTAAAGCAACTGTATTGAAGTTTTTCAGTCAAGAGTAGTGAGTGATTTTTCTTGTTGTATTTTGATGTTTTATTAATTAAAGGAATAGTTCATCCAAAATTTAAATTCTGTCATCTGTCTTTTAGTTCTGTCATAATATTTATACCATCATTTACTCACTATCAAGGTTTTTTAAACCTGAATGAGTTTCTTTCTTCTGCTGAACATAAATGTTATTTTGAAGAATGTGGGTAACCAAACAGTTGCTGGTTCCCAACTATCAAAGTCAGTGGAGACCAGCAACTGTTTAGTTACCCACATTCTTCAAAATATCCTCTATTGTGCTCAGCACAAGAAAGAAATTAATACAGGTTTGGGACAACGTAAGTGAGTAAATAATGACAAATGAAATTTTAGGGTGAACTAACTAATGATAACATTATCTATTAATTAACTACTAATTATCATGTTTCCTGACACAACACATACCCCTCCACATGTCACTTTTCGACGTAACTTACGCTCACTCTCACCCTCCTGGCTATCTGCTATGGTTTCATCTTCACTTCCTTCCCCTAAACAGTTATCATCTCTTGATGCTAACAGTGCTACTGGTACTTACTGTTCCAATGTCACGTCTTGTTTAGACAGTTTCTGTCCATTATCTTCCAGACCAGCACGTACCACCCCTTCTGCTCATTGGCTATCTGATGTTCTCCGTGAACATTGTTCTAAGCTCAGGGTTGCAGAAAGGGTATGGTGCAAATCACAAAATCCTACTGACCTTAATTTATATCGATCACTCCTCTCTGACTTCTCTGCTAATGTCTCCACTGCTAAAAGGACATACTATCACGACAAAATTAACAATTCGCCTAACTCTCTCATGCTCTTTAAAACATTTTCCTCCCTCCTTTGTCCTCCTCCCCCTCCTTCATCAACTCTTAACAGCTGACGACTTTACAACATTCTTCAATAATAACATTACAAACCTCACTGCACTCCTCAATTCTCCACACCTCAAACTGTCAAACACATCTTACTTGCAAACATACACTCGTTCACATTATTCTCTCCACTCTCTGAGGCAGAAGTCTCTAAACTCATCCTTTCCAGTCATCCTACTACTTGTCCGCTTGATCCTATTCCATCTCATGTCCTTCAAGCCATTTCTCCTGCAGTTGTACCTGCACTCACTCACATCGTTAACACATCCTTTCACACTGGAGTTTTTCCCTCAGCTTTTAAACAGGCTCGTATAACCCCACTTCTTAAGAAACCCACTCTTAACCCAACTCTTTTAGGGAACTATAGACCGGTTTCCCTTCTACCTTTCATTGCAAAAACACTTGAACGAGTTGTGTTCAACCAAGTCTCTGCCTTTCTCACACAGAACAACCTCCTGGACAGCAACCAATCTGGCTTCAGAAGTGGACATTCGACCGAAACTGCCTTGCTCTCAGTTGTTGAAGCCCTAAGATTGGCAAGAGCGGCTTCCAAGTCTTCATTACTTATCTTGCTGGATCTGTCCGCTGCTTTTGATACGGTCAAACACCAGATCCTCCTGTCAACCCTATTGAGAAAGGGCATCTCAGGAACCGCACTCCAGTGGTTTGATTCTTACCTCTCTTCAAGGTATCTTGGAGAGGTGAGGTATCCAAGTCGCAACATCTAGCTACTGGGGTGCCTCAGGGCTCAATTCTTGGACCACTTCTCTTCTCTGTCTACACGACATCACTAGGTTCTATCATTCAGAAACATGGCTTTCCGTATCACTGCTATGTTGATGACACTCAACTCTACCTCCCATTCCATCCTGAAGATCCGATGATAGCTGCTTGCATCTCAGCATGTCTAACAGATACTTCTTTCTGGATGAAGGACCATCACCTTCAACTCAACCTAGCTAAGACAGAACTGCTTGTAGTTTCAGCAAACCCATCACTTCATCACAATTTCACCTTCCAGTTAGACTCATCAACCATAACTTCTTCAAAAACAGCCAGAAACCTTGGAGTTGTGAATGATGACAAGCTGAATTTCTCAGACCACATTGCTAAAACTGCCCGGTCCTGCAGATTTGCTTTATACAATATTAGGAAGTTCAGGCCCTTTCTTTCGGAACATGCAACACAACTCCTTGTTCAAGCTCTTGTTCTGTCCAGACTTGACTATTGCAATGCTCTCTTGGCAGGTCTTCCAGCCAATTCCATCAAACCTCTACAATTAATCCAAAATGCCGCTGCAAGATTAATCTCTAATGAACCGAAAAGAATGCACTTCACACCTCTGTTCATCAATTTTCACTTTCTACCAATAGCTGCTCGCATAAAATTCAAGGCATTAACGTTTGCCTACAAAACCATCTCTGACTCTGCACCCCTTTACCTAAATTCAGTACTTCAGACCCATGTTCCCTCTAGAAGCTTGCGTTCTGCAAGTGAACGACGCATTATTGTCCTAAAAAGGCACAAAATCACTTTCACTGACTTTTTCATTCACTGTTTCCACCTGGTGGAATGACCTGCCCAACTCAACCAGAGCAGCTGAATCCTTAGCCATCTTCAAGAAAAAACACATCTCTTCCATCTTTATTTGACCCTCTAACTCTATCACTCTCTATTCTAATTCTATTTTTATCTATCTGTCGTCTTTTTATTTAAACACACACACACACACACACACACACCCCCTTGACCCTCTATCAAATGCATATTTACTCTCTAACTGCTACTTTTTCTTTAAAAACTAACACTAGCTTTCTTTTTTCTATTCTATCTACTTTTTTCTTAAAAAAACAGTTTCTTTTTTCTACTTGTTTTCTTAAAAAAACAAACAAAAAAAAACCTTGCTATGTGTACTGCGTTAGGCTAACCGAGACTTGTCATATCGCTTGCATGTTGTTGCTCTTTTGTTGATTTTGATTGCTTCTATTGTCCTCTTTTGTAAGTCACTTTGGATAAAAGCGTCTGCTAAATAACTAAATGTAAATGTAAATTATCTGCAGCATAGTTCTGGCCCTTTAAGAGCTGCATGCATCTAATATACAGGCACACATCCATTTTTCTCTCAACTGTTTACTTTCATTTTAGACATAACCAACTTGTCTATATGTAAACCTTGTGTGTTTTGATAGCATTAGCACAAAAGATAACAGTCTAATTATAATTAAGGCACAGTTCACAGGCTTTATGCACACACGCCAGAACAGCACGTGAAAGGTTTGAAAGCAAATGCAAATAATGTATTTTTGTGATTGCAAATAAGTACTGTCCCGTGAGAGTAACTCTTGCGCAGTTAACACTGTTGTGAATGTATGTCGCACTGTACAGTATATTGAGACGGAGGCGCCAGAACTGCAGCTTATAGAATGTGCCTGTAGCACGATACTACGATATTTCTTCAAAAGCAGATCGTGTAGACATTTTTATCGTCCACGATCAAAAATCGTGTTATAGCACACCCTGTTTTTAGTTATTTTAGTACTTAACTTGTACTAAACAAAAAAGAGAAATGTTGTCTTGGAAATTAGCTGAAATTATATATATAATATATTAGGGATGTGACGAGATCTCGTGGCACGAGATCTCGCGAGATCAGATGTGTCTCGCGAGATCCGACTGGTCTCGCGAGAACGTGACAATATCTCGCAAAACATTTTGCAGTGTTTACATTAGAGCTGCATTAAAAAATTGCGATCTTGATTTAAACGCACCCGATCTTATTCCTGAATGACAACGATTCAGCAATGTCTACGACTGTTTAACATCGCGAGTGTCAGTGGATCGTGAAGCACGTTTTGTCGCTGCCCATGTTAATGAATCAGAGGGTCGGCCATCATCACGCTTCCGATGTGAATGCTGTCATTCACTGATATGGGTGGCGACAAAACACGCGCTGCTCACACTAACAACTCCACTAACACCTGTTTCACATCGTAAGCGTCTTAAAGACATTCAAATCTGCGTTCATGCTGCTGCTGATCCAGAAAGAGCAACACAAACAGTCTTTTCAACCACACATCATTATTTCTGTGTTACAGACATTTAAATAACAGAAGCAGGCCTACTGGGATAAAAGTTTATAGTTTGGGTATAAACACTTTTTGTCTACAGAAGCGATCAAAACGAAAGTATCTTAACACTTGTATTGTAACACTTATCTTCCGCCAGGAGGTGGAGACAACCCCTTTAAAAAATGTATTTGACATTGAATCATTCATTCAGGAGATTCCAATAGTGAAACAAGTCTTTATGAACTGAGACACTGGCTCCTTCATTGAATTTTATTTTTATTTTGTTCAAATGAATATATATTTTTAAAAGACTTAAGCAATGAACATTTAGTCAGAACCACTAGTAAATTACGTTATTTTGTTTAGTTTTCTAATATATATATATATATTCAGAATCGTGAGAGAATCGTGATCTGCAATTTATTTTAAAAAAATTGTGATTCTCAATTTATCCAGAATTGTGCAGCTCTAGTTTACACTTATATTACTGCATATAATTCATTAAAATAGAAGTTTAATTTCATAAAGTACAAGTTGATTTCAAAATGCACCTACATTTTTTGCATTTTGTGTTTTTCAGTTGAATAAAAGACTGAGGATTTTTTTTTTTTTTTAAAATCAAAAAATCTTGTCTCGTCTCGTTCTCGTGAACCCAGTCTCGTGTCTCGTCTCGTCTCGTGGGATAAGTGTCTTGTCACACCCCTAATATATATATATATATATATATTATATATATATATATATATATATATATCCATCACTGGGAATTCAGAAGAAAAACTAGTATTTCTTTGTTGAAGTGTAAACTCATTTTTGCAGTCAATCTCAAATACTTACATTTGCATTTGGCAGATGCTCTCATTCAAAGTGACCCACGTTGCATGCTGCACATTAGTTCAGTTCATGCATTTCCTGGGAATTGAACCCGTGACCCTAGCATTGCTAGCGTCAGCAACACCAAGGTTATGAATTTGAATCCTGGAAAATGCATGTTCTGATAAATTATACACCTTGAATCCAATGCAAATCGCTGGATATCAGCATCTGCCAAATGCATAAATGCAAATGTATTTGCATTTACTTTTTATGATGAATATCATTTGTGTTTTTGGAAAGCTGTAAATGGAAGGCTCCACTTTTGTACGGATGAATAAACTTCACTGTCTAACCTTCCGAGCCAAAAGTACTGACGTTCCCTGAACAAACACACGTCTGTGTTGATTTGATTTTTATTGTCATCACTCTCAGTTTGGAGGACGGTAAAAGCTCAAACGCTGACTCACGCTTGAATGTTTTGCTTTAATTAATACGATTGAAGGCAAATTAGTTTATGCTTCTTTTCATATCCCTCCTTTTTGCAAAATAACGCATCACAGCGGAACATTTGGAGACCAGAAAATCAATGAATACATATTTAAAAATCCATTTTCAGCCTTAACACGTTCGCGTTTATTCTATCCCTGTTCCACCCGCCGGCCAAATCAATGATGTTTTGCCATCCTGTGCTGGCCTGATGCTGCTGTCCTGCCTGCTGGAATAGATTGTGTTTCTTCCCTTCCCGCTGGATGTGCTTCAAGACAAAATACAGTTAGATCTTGATCTATCAGAAGAAGTCCAGCATGTTCTGATCTTGAGAAACATTTCGTACAAGGTGTTTTCACCTTCTTTGCTTTTCATACATTTTTTGGGAACAGAAGTTCATACGTTTCAAAAATAAGTATCTGACCTCTGTAAGGTTCTGGAGATTTTTTATCAACCACCAGCTCAAAAATGATTGCTTATAATTCTAAATTTAGGATTTGATTTGCATATAACATTTTCATCCATTTGGATTACGCAGTTTTAACATAAACAATCTTATAAAGATTAGTTGCACTAATAAACTGAATGTGTTTTAATTACACAATAAACAGTTTTGTATATTCTTCTTCAATAAATCCAATTTATTTTGATCTTATGTATTTTTAACTAATTAAATAATATGACACAATTTATATTTAATTTATGTATTATTGACATATACAATATGCATCACTTTAAGTTATAAGTCTGTTATTTTAAAGCTGTGTAATTAATCCAGTGTTATGTATATTAACTTTTAATAGTTTTAGTTAAAGTTTGGATAATGTGTGATTGTCATATATATATATATATATATATATATATATATATATATATATATATATATATATATATATATATATATAAAATTTATATAGAATAAAATTTGAATATATGGAATGAAATTTGAATATATGGAATGAAACGAATATATTGAATGAAAGTTTGAATATATGGAATGAAAGTCTGAATATATAGAATTAAATTTGCAGTGTATGGAATTAAAATGCAAATTTGACAGTATTTAATGCATAATAATATAATGTAACTAGTTATATCCTTGTTATCAGAGCAAGTTTTCTGAATTGAATGACTTTAAAAATGTTTTACACAATTCTGTGCTCATCAGGGCCTAACGCATACTTTTTATGTTTCTAGTTAATTATAACAATCCTGATAGTAAAATCTATTTATTGAATAATATGTCCTTAGTCTTTCCTTCCTGTGACTGGAATCTCCAAAACAAGACCGAAATACACCGGAATTCTTATTTGCAGGCTGTTCATTCAAGTTCATGAGGGAGATAAAATATGCATTCTTACAATCGTCTAAAACACATTACCATATAAACTTTGTAAAGTAAACATTGCTATAATTAATCAGCATTAGTTCATAAGCAGTTGCCTGGGATAAATGTGTGCTATTCATTTATTGCAAACCGCTCTGAATCAGTTTGAAGCGCTGTTGTTCGAGCCTGTAGAACGTGCAACAGCGCAGAGTTTTCCCGCGCTTAGATCAGCACGTTACATTTCGATGTGCTGCACATCTATCACACAGGACGTCAGTCCTGACTGGGCATTTTCGTTTCATATTTATTTGTCGACAAAAATGGCATCGACGTAGATTACTACAGAACTACACAAATGTGCTGTTCACACAAGCAAGTGTTCCTTTTTTTTTTTTTTACCAGTAAGTTACCATTCACGTTTCAAAATACCATTCACAAAATACAATAAAACTCTTTAATGTCAATCATCCACCCAATTCAAGTTTCGTCCCATATATTCAAATTTTTATTCTATATATTCAGACTTTCATTTCATATATTCAAACTTTCATTCCATACATTCATACTTTCATTCAATATATTCAAGTTTCATTCCATACATTCATACTTTCATTCAATATATTCAAGTTTCATTCCATACATTCATACTTTCATTCAATATATTCAAGTTTCATTCCATATATTCATACGTTCATTCAATATATTCAAGTTTCTTTCCATATATTCAAACTTTTATTCTATATATTCAGACTTTCATTTCATATATTCAAACATTCATTCCATACATTCAAACTTTCATTCAATATATTAAAGTTTCATTCAATATATTCAAATTTCGATTCCATATATTCAGGTTTCATCCCATTCCATATACTCAAATTTTCCTGAATGGCATGCTATAACATATATATATATACATTACCATACCACTGTACCATATATATATATATATATATATATATATATATATATACACACACACACACGTGTACATATACACACACACACACACACACACAAATACATATATATATATACGTATGTTAAACATACTGTAATCCAAATGGGTGGAAATTCTATATGCAATTTATTAGTGTTGTCACGGTACCAAAATGTCTGTATTCGGTACCAATACCAGTGAAAATCCACGGTTCTCGGTACCAATTTCGGTACCAAAGCAAAACACAAAAACATACTAATGAAAAAATACATTATTTTTATTAATAAAGTTAAACAAAAATAAACTGTACAAAAATCAATGTCATTCTTTATGCTTATTTAAAATTTTCAAGTTTTTCCACAAGTAATAAAAGTATGAAAAAAAGTAAACAAGTTTCACCCAAAAGTTTTTGTCATATTTCTGCTCCTGCTGAAAAACAACTGTAAACTGCTGTCTGTTTTAGGGTTTGCTGGTGTGTTTCATGATCTTCCTCAGCCTGCAGCTGTAAAAGGAAAATATAATATACTTCAGTAAAGCAATGGGCTGAGTCTGACCAAATGCAATTTTAGATTATTGACTCCAGCTAAAATATAACATTTCAGTAAATAACAAATCTCAGCTTTTATAATAAATTTAGATAAGATTACATATATTTTAAGACAAGTGTATATCAAATAGATGGAAACTGTAGTATTAAAAACACTTTACAATAAGATTCCATTTGTTGGAAGATTCCAACATGACCTATCAATAAACAACAGTTATATAGCAATTATTCTGTTAGGGTTAATTTCAAAATTTAC
This sequence comes from Spinibarbus caldwelli, assembly GCA_039654775.1. Classification (NCBI taxonomy): domain Eukaryota; kingdom Metazoa; phylum Chordata; class Actinopteri; order Cypriniformes; family Cyprinidae; genus Spinibarbus; species Spinibarbus caldwelli. The sequence continues at coordinate 3,925,048 of CM077224.1, read as the reverse complement.
TAAAAAATAAAATCAAAAGTTCAGTCTGTTAAAATTATTTAATGCACAATGAACAAACATGAATGATCAAGTGTTTGTATTAAATAACATTCACAAACATTAATTAATGTTGTAAAAATATATTGTTCACTCAGTGGAAGTTGATGTTAGATAATAACATGGAGTCATGTTAATGAATGGTTTCTTACTGTAAAGTCTATACAGGAGATAAAATTTGACTGTACTTTCATTTAATCTAAACTGTGTACATATTTAATCTTAAAGGGCTTTTTAAAACCTGCTAGTTATCCAGCCAAGAATAACAACTAACTAACTAGCTAAAAAAAAAATAATAATAAAATAAAAATAAAAAAAGGCCCAGAATTGTTTTTTTCTGACGGACTGATACGACAAACACTGTTAACCACTTGTACATTCTCTAGTAAATATCAAATAGTAAATATCATCATGTCCTCCTTTTTTTTTTTTTACTGTAATAAAAGTTATAGGCGCATTAAATAGTTAATAAAGAAACTTCATTCTAATGTTTATTATATTAGCGTTAGCCGCGCTTATGCTAACAATTAACTCTGCTAATAATGGCGATGTTTGTTTATTTCAATCCGACATTCAAATTAAAATATGGAATAATATTCATAACAGAAGATCTAAATATTAAATTGAAACTTACCTGCTTGAACTCTTTCATTTGCGCCGGGTTTTGGTCTTTAAAGTGTTTTATTAGTTTGATGTGTTTGCTCCTCTTGATGTCGCCCTGTCTCAGTGCTTTTATGAAGAGAACGCATCTGCGCAGCTTTCGGATCGCACAGCAAGAACCAGGTTGACTGGGTACTCGGTACCACCGGTACTTACAAAAACCTGGAACCGTGACGTTTTCATTTTTTTAGTACCGACTTGGTACCGAAGTACCGGGTCTTTTGACAACACTACAATTCATATACATACATTAAAAGTCAAGCTACAGATGTTTTTCATTTGAAGTCGTTGCATTTAACTGGAATAAAGATAAAGTATTTAACACTGAAAAATTGCACACCTCTAAGGAGTTAGATCGAAAATACATCAGCTTTAAGGATCAGCTCTTTCTTGTCTCTTGTAATATTTCTTCTCATAATCAAGGCCATCTCACCGTATCTTGATGGTAGCTAGGTGCTGATGGAGGACAAAGAGGAAGAGAGATTGAAAGAGACCTTTAGAGGAGGCCTTCAGACGTCTCCTCGCAGCAGGTTCTCTTCAGTCTTTCTGTGTGGAGTCACAGTCATTTTGTGGCCCGGGGTGCTGTTGCATCTTGATAACACGACAAAGTGTACTTCTTAATGATGATGATAACTGGAACACGGAGAGGACATTTGCTGGGAATCTCAGCGTGAAGCCACTGGTCCTCTGACAGATCCAGTGGGACTCGATGTCCAGAGCAATTTGGCCCTTGATGAGTAAGTCAGAGAAACCTTCTCGTGTTGTGGAAATGGGCTGATCAGGGGCCGTCGCAATGACTTTTTTAAACGTGATGATATCCGATTTACAGGTCAGCAGAACATTTTGATCGGGTGTTAGGAATTAAATTGTGTTGAATTGGACACTTACAGACTCGTGCTAGAATTTGTACCTTTGACTGAAAGAAAAACTCATTCAGGAGAGCAGCATGAGTCGTCTTCAGCAGATCAGACATTTACTGGTGTGGAAAGAGTAAGGTGGCCTACCACGGTCCTAAATAACTATTAGATTGATATATTTTGAACATGGTTCTACCCAAGGTTATTAAAGTAAAACTGTATATATAGTTGCCAACTATATATAAGTTGCCAAAGCAACATTCTCATTTTCATTTAGTTTAACTTGATGTACTAAAATAACTAAAGCTAACACTGAATAAAAAAATAAATAAATAAATAAAAATAATAATAATTGACATTAATAAATATTAAATAATACAATAAAATATATAAAAGTTGTTTTTTTATTTAAATATATCATTTAAAAATATTACATATGTATAATAACAAATAGCACACAATAAAAATAAAAATAAATTCATTTTTTTAGTAAAAACTACAGTATATCTCAATGATACCAAAATAGCACTGGTACTACCATGGTATCATTGATACTTTTTTATTTATTTAGGTTTTGGGGGAAATAAGAGTTAGCTATTGTATTATTGTAAGAACTTTAGAGTAGCATACAAATAGCATGGTATATGAACTTTGGTACCATGGTAAATAAAGGTACCACAGTATTACCATACCACTGTACCATAGTATCACCACAGTACTTAAAAAATAGTACTTACTGTGCCAAAAAGTACCGTGGTACTACCATTGTATTTTGGACATATACCATAGTAGTACTATAGTATTTTTTAGAAGTACTTTAGAAGTACCATATAAATATCATAGTACATGATTTCAGTACCATGGTAAATAACAAAAGTACCATGATATTACCACAACCATTTTATAAGGAAAAACAACACTTAAAAAGTACAGTGATACTACCATGGTATTTTCAATATTTTTTTGGATATAAGTGTTGGATATTGTATTTTGGTAGCTACATCAGAGTAGAATATACCGATTTACAAAATACCATGCCAGTACCATGGTAAATAAATGTACCACAGTATTGCCATACCATCACTGTGCAACAAAAGGGAAAATAGTACTCAATGTACCAAAAAAATACCATGGTACTACCTTGGTATTTTGGACATATACCATAGTTGGTAGTAAATATACTGTTCATCTCATAGTAAATCATTTATGTACCATGGTAAATATCAAAAGTACCATGGTATTAGCATGTTTTGTAAAGGAAAACTGACACTTACTAAGTACCATGGTACAGTTGTGGTATTTTATAAATACTATGGTATATAAATTTCAGTACCATGGTAAATATTTAAGTAGTGTGGTATTACCGTACCATTACTGTACCATTGCTATTCTCGTTAACAATTAACAACACTTTTTTTTTCTTCTTCTTTTTTTTTTTTTCGGGGAAAACAACACTTACTAAAGCATACCATCTTACGTCCACATGGAATTTGAAAATACCATGGTAAAAACCATTTCATTATCATGGTATATTTTAAAGTATAGTAGCATTACAATCTACTATACTTAGTAGATCTATTATACATAGTATTACAATCACTGTACCACTGTATTATTTAAAGGGTTCCGTGGTCAAAAACAGCATTGTATTATGTGTTATACTCAAGAGTTTTTCAAAGAATATTGTGGTATTACCATAGTACATCTCCAAAGGACCATAAAATTACTATAGTATAGATTAAAAATAAATAAATAAATAAATAACATTATATTACCTTTTTTTAACTTCAATATGATAGGCAAACTCCAGGGCAGACTTCAGGGAGAATCACAGAGAATCAATGAGTGAATGCAGTGGGATAATGGTGTCAATATTCTAGGCTAACCATTACCCATGATACTGAGCGGCCCAAAGCCGACACAAGCTTTCAATACAACTTGCCTGTGGCAGAAAGCCACCCTGCAGCTTCAGTTTGCCCAGAGCATCAGGCTAATGAGCTTCTCTCCTTCAGCTCGGTCCGCAGACAGGAAAAGAAGCCCATGGTCTCCTTTTCAAGCCATGAAGCCTTCAAAAATGTTCTTGTAACGTAGGGCTTTAGCTCTGGTCCACGAGGGGTCAGTTCAGTGCCAATGCTTTGCTTTCTTTGTCCAAAAATTACTTTCCTGTTTCAGATACAGCCTCTTTCTTAAAGGTGAAGTGTACAATTGCTTTGTTAGAAAAAGACTACAGGGGGAAAATTTTTATTTTTTTTTCTTATTTTTTCATACATTTACATTTATATTTAGTTATTTAGCAGACGCTTTTATCCAAAGCGACTTACAACTACAAAGCGACTTACAAAGTGACTTACATCAGTCAGTTTTGAGATTTAGGGCTATTTTGCTTTTCATAATGTGACAAGTGGAACAAAAACATGAAAAATACATTTTTAAGTATTTCTTTTATTGCACTTATCTATTTGCATCTGTGGATTTCAATTGCAATATATATCTTGTAGGCTGTGTTTTTCTCCACTTTAGTAGCACTTGCATACGCAGTACTAGGGGTGTCCCCCGAATAGTCGACGATTTGATGCTTCGATTCGAGGAGCCTGATTCGACTCCTAATCTCACAGTCGAATATCCGCGGGGTGTTATGATCATGCCATTTTGGCTATATAGGGGTGCTCAGTGTCTGATTTCACATCGAACTACCGGTTTTCTCCCAATAAGTTAATATACAGCCTATTATGATAATGTTGTAAATAAGAATCTTAAAAGAAAGAAGCTTTAAATAAATATTTTAACGTGCGTGAATAAATCCAACTTCCCCTATAGATTAAAGTTTCGCTTTCTAATCCATCACCGACAGAGGAGCATCTTGGTGGCAGGGATTTAAATCTTTAACAAGACTCAAACTGACACAGGCAGAGTGGAAGACTTCGTTTTTTTTTTCGATCAGGTAGGGTACAACAAGTGATTTCAAAACGTTTCAGTCGGTTTATTTATATCGTGTATATATTATTTATCTCGTATAAGATGCATTTGATTGAGTTACGCTGCAGTAAAGTGCTTCATTGTAGTACTACGGTGATTATCTCTTCAGCACGCGGTGCGAGCAGGACAACAATGCAGAATATTAATAACTATGACTGGCACTGTCATATACATAGCATTATAATGAGAACACTATTATAATAAAACGCTGTGATTTTTTTATTGTTTAGTTGTGTTTCTGCATGTTATTGCGTGAAGAACGCATCCACAAAAGGAGTTCATTCAGAGCCGTGCAGATGCGTTCACGTGTATTCAGGGCATTTTGTGCAGATAGCCTATAAGTTGTAATATTAACGTTATGTTATATAAATAATGGAGCCTATTCTATGTGAGATAAATTAGTTAAATCCCATTGATTAAAAACCTGCTATCATATGCTTCATTCTACTGGTCATCTTCAACGTATTTTGGCCCCGCCCCCAAACATATGATTCGACTATCAGTCGACTATCGGCATGATTCGAAAATTCCGATTTGACAATGAAAATCCTTAGTCGGGGACACCCCTACACAGTACCATTTTATATTTGTACCGTCTATATTCTGAAGATTTTTACAGATGGGTTTGTTCATATATCTTTTGTGTGGAAGCTTGTTTCTTCTACAGGATATAATAATAATAATAATAATAATAATAAATGGTAATTGTTACCTTTTATTTCAAAATTCTGACTTCAATCTTGCAATTCTGCAATTCTGAGAAAAAGTCTGAATTGTGAGATGTAAATTCAGAATGGCAATATAAACTTTGTGAGTTGCAAGTTTATATCTGTTCTATATCTGTGTTCTCCAAATGTATGCAAATTAGTGCATGACTGCATGTTCAATGAGTTATTTAGCATTTTTAAAAGTAGCATTTCAGAAAACTTGTAATAAAAAAAAAACAAAAAAAAAACAAAACTTGCATTTCTCAATGTAATCAATCAGCTTTTTTGATATAATATTCACTTGGATGCATTTGCATTTAACTTATTTAATGACAAATTTGAAAAGTAAAACAGGATGTTCAACATAATAATGGTGGAATTGATTGGAAACCTGTTTGGTATAATATATATATATATATATATATATATATATATATATATATATATATATATATATATATATATATATATATATATATATTATTTTTTATTTTTTATTTTTTATTTTATTTTTTTTTTTCTCAGCAGTTTTGTTTTTGTGCAGAAATGACATGCTTCACCTTTAAAAATATTTTTGCACAGCAGTTTTGTTGTTACTTTTGAATTTTGCAGTGAATCACCATGCAAGTCATACCCTGTCTGTCTGTATTTCTTCTCACCTGTCTGCTTCTCTTTCTTTGTGTCTCGGTTCCTTTCTGAGAGCGTCTCACTTTCTCTCATGTTCTGCCTCTTATTCTCTCTCACAAACCCTTTCGTTTTTGAAACTGGAAAACTATATACATGCATATAGGAGTTGCTCATTCCTTGGAGGGCTTGAATGCATCGAGTCTGATCTGCATCTTTCAACGCATCTTAATTTAGAATCTTGGAGCTCATCTGTGGCTCAGACTTCCCAGCAGGCTGAGCAGAGGCTGAGGTCGTCTAGTTGACCTGCGCTGGCATTGCAGCCTGATCCTCACCATCTGTGATGTGTCACTGCAGCAGATCCGACTGCTCTATGTCTGTTAGATATGTGCATCAGATACATGCATGCTAAAGCGTGTTTGCTGTCCTATGGTTGTAGCTCATACTGCGCCGTGAGGGACCAAACTATGATGTGTGAGATGTCAGCTGTGCTTCTGTGTGGATCTGAGTGCATATATCTCATTCATGAGGAGCAGTAATTATTCAGCAGTTATCATTTCCTCTATCTCTGTTATAGTATAAAGTTGTTTTAGATGGACCCAGAGCTGTAATTTTATGATATAACGAAATATAACATTAGCGGATTATAAACAATGGCATAGAAGTGCTGTTGCAGATGTTGATGCTGAACTGGTAAAGAGTATGATGCTAGAAACATCAAGATTATGCATTTAGTTATGCATCACATTAGTGCTGCATTATGTCAGTGGATGGCAACAAGTAAGTGAGTCATTGAATTTTTCATTGAATTTATTCAAAAGAATTTCTGGCATTAATGATTAAATATACAAAAAACTGTATGTTTTGCCAAATTTAAAACATATATTATACACAAAACATATAAAACATATATTTCTATGGCAGGATTAGTAAGAGTAGTATGCTAGTATGCAAATTATTTTGGTTTTGAATGAATCAGATGAATGAACGAGTCAATGACTCATAAAGACATTCATTTTTTGCCACCTCATAGAAAGAATGATTGATCTCCACCACTAATGTACAGAAATATAAGTATTATCATTTATATTATAAATTATTTTTAAAATTTCGTATAAAATTATAAAAATATTTATATAATTATTCTTAAAATATTATATTACTTATTGTTACTCATTACAACCTGAAAAATCTGAAAGTGTTTACATATATATCATACACATGATGCTCTTTCTCTTGAAACACAAACAAGAGTAAATGTCAGAATAACCGTATATATCTAAAAGACGAAGTCTGTCAGGAAAAACATGAGCTCGTTGTTGTTATCCAGTCGTTCTGTCATTATATTCCAACATTATTCCTGGTCAGAAGCTTCCATAAATATTTAGCTTACATGTAATTGTGCTTTCAATACTTCTGTGCAAACACTGAAGATTGTAGACCTAAGAAGCAAACCATTTTCACACTCCTTGAAACCAAATGGAAAGTTTTCCCAGCTTCTCAGTGTAATTTCCCGCATAATAACTGGCTAATTTATTATTTCGTGCATGTATCACGGTTTCTCTTCTGGACTGGAGACTGTCCAAAAAATGAGTTCAACAAAGTTAGAGCTGTCAGGAAACTCAGACAAGTGGACGCACCGATAACTGCTCTCATTTATATGGAAATGGAAATGGTAACCAATCAATTTCTCTCATTTGAATGACTCAGACTATTGCCCCTGTGTGGAACCATCGATTTAACTCCAGCCCTGGTCAAAAACGCTTCCTGAGGACTTGTAGCTTCGCAAAGACATTCAACTCGGCTAAGTGGCGTCCACACAAGGTCACATGATCCGTTTTGCAGTATACGGACCTTAGTCTTCAAGTCTGACTTCACTTGTGGCTATATTTCTGTTCATGCACAGTTAAATGTTTAGTCAAATAAGTTCCAAAAGACTGATGTACTTTTGTTTTTTTAAGGCTGGAATGCACCACGACTTATGCCCTGATTTATGGTCAGACAACTTGACGCTAGTAGCGGAAAGTCAGAGCCAGTCTGCAGATTTGAGTTGACAAATATAACTGACTCTGATTTCTTTTTTTGCTTCAGACTATGAATCCATCCAGTCATCGGAGATGAAACATCTTTGTGTTTGAATGAATCTTTGAAGAGAATGAACACTTGTTGAATTCAGAATAGCATACTAGTTTTCTACTCTTACTCTTTCTAACGTAATAATAATAATAATAATAATAATAATAATAATAATAATAGTGTAGTATGCTACAGTGTTCTGAATTCAGCCACTGAATCAATTAATGAATCAATGTTTCAGTGACTCCTAACTAGGGGTGGAACGATACATATATTCGTACCAAACCGTCACGGTACGGACATCTCGGTTTGGTGCATGAGGCCTTACAACGAATACAGGCAATTCACCCCCAATCCAGAAGGGGTGCCCGCAGTAATGCAACGCTGTTTGATAACCGCCAGCAGAAGAACAGCGAATGCCATGAGTTGCCCACTTGAAAACAAAGCGCCTAGACAGTGACCATGTGCTGATTCTGAATGCGTCTCTCACATAGACTGACAAAGGAGTATACTTTAAAGGCTTGTGCACTCAACTGTTTGTGAAATGGAGCTTTGAGCTCGTGTATCCTATCTCTCTCATTCAGCACAAATCCAAATATTCCATAATATTTCCATATTTGCGATGTAATGTATCTGAATGCTAAATTATTATTTATTATGTAAATGATAAACTTTGTACTTCAGTCGCGTTCCAAAGGTGACACAGAGGCGGGCGCGCTGATGTTTGGTTCACTGTATTTTATTTCGATAAAGTACCAACTATGCTTTCAAGTTAGCAATGCTGGAACTGATGTGTTTTGTGTGTGTGTGCATGCTCCGGCGCGATCACTTCAACTGTTTCCTTATACCATAAGAATCAGAAAGCAGAAAAATAAAGAAAACAAATAAGATGTCGCTTTCTGCCATTTGAGTTTCCTTTCTGTGAACAAATTAAGCGTGTCACAAAAATGAACTGAAACTCAGCATATATAGGCTACGTTACGTCGCACTGTTTATTTCCCTGTTACGTTAAGTCGCACTATTTATATATATATATATATATATAACGTAATGTAATAATATTTAGTATTTTCACATCTAGGTGGAAAAAAAATGTAATTTGTACTACAGTCTGTTCAAAATAAATGAAAAGAAACAGAGCATAGTAGATTTGTTTTTTTTCCCCGTTGTACCGAAATCATATCGAACCGTGACCCCCGAACCGAGGTACGTACTGAACCGTGACATCTGTGTACCGTTCCACTCCTACTCCTAACACATACAAGATGCTCATTTATCACCACCTGTTGACCTAAATAGGTAATATGTGAATTAATCAGTGAACAAACATGTATGTTTGAGAGTGAAGTTTTTATTAAACTAAATAAATGATAAAATAAAATGAAATATCCAGCTTTGCCAAACAACAAATTATCAAAAATATATTTACTATATTTACTGTACAACCTTGGTGAGCATAAAACATTAAAAATATCAAAACAATAATAAAATTTTACCAACTCCATACAATAGTATAGGTTTTTCTGGTTATTGAATTTATTATTAGTGCATTTTTACATTTTTAAATTTCTTCATTTTTGTAAATGTTTTTTTTTTTTTTTTTTTTATCTAAAGCAACTTACAAATGGGGAACATTCTGTATTCTTTATTGTATCCTTCTGTTCATATCTTCTGTGTTACAGCCAATAATTAGCTATAATTATATAACAGCAATAATTATCTCCTGTTTCCTTTCATCGAATGCATTTCAGATCATCATAACAGTCCATGAGCTGTTTCCTGCCAGTGTTTCTGGATTGCAATAACTCACCATCAACCTCCCATCACCCACGGGTTGAATTATTTACCGTTCATTGACATGCAGCCTCACCAGCCTGTTTGTTGGTGAATTATTGATACCGGCCCATTCCCAGTTCAAAGCCCTGAACGGTAAAAACACGTCCACAGTCACTCTACGCAAATCCAAACAAATCTTCATTTGCGCTACGCCTCACACACTTCAATGCACACACAAAAAAGCAATTAAGATGTCAGAGCGTGTCAGGCTGGAAGTGAGAGACTGCGCTTGATGCATCGAGCTGGTTAGCGGAGAAGCCCATAGGAGCACTTCCCAAGGCCGGGGTCAAAGGTCATGTGAGGGTACCTGTGGATGTTTGAGGGATCGCTGTGGGTCTAACGAGGTCAGCTTCCACTCAAATTGATTGAGAGTTAATTTCAGAGCTCGGACTCTTGATTTTGCCACCTGTGAGAGTCCTTCAGCTTCTTTGTTTGCCGTGTGTTGGTTTCTATGGAAACGCAGTGCCGCTGTCACGCACCGGAGACCTGATTAAAGACTGTTTTTGAAGGAAAGACTTCAGTGAACATAACAGACGCTGCTGTTCATTTAACTGAGACAATGGTGTCTATCTGTCTATCTATCTATTGTTCATTCTGTTGTTCTTTCCACCATTTTTTGTTGCTGTTGTTTGTTTTGTTTATTATTTTATCATTCTATCTTTCAGTCTATTGTTCTGTCTATCCATATATTGTTCTGTCGTATCTGTCATCTATCTATAAATTTTCATGGCTTTTTACCCCCCAAACTTTGCAAACAATCCAACATTCAAATTAATATTGACAAACTTTGCAATTGCATAAATTTACACTTACAACAATTATAGTAATTAGATTCCTTAAATTTCATTCCATTAATTTAATTAACTGCGCCCTTGTTTTTTTTTGTTTTGTTTTGTTTTTGTTTTTTTGTTTGTTTTTTTATACATATGTATAAGTACGAGAGCTTAATTAATGCAGTTTGTCATGTTGTGTCAGGTATGACATGATCAGAAAATGTTTTACCAAAACCCAAGTTTCTGTTAACGTGATCATTCTCTTAAAGATATAATACACAAACATACAGGTTATTTCATAATTTCTGCCTTTATATTTGAATACTTACTGCATATTGGATTACTATGCACTAAATATTTATAGGTAATAGCTATTGTTGGATTTTGACTACAAAACAACACACAATTTTAAGAAATTTAGTCTGCAAAATCTGAAAAAAAAAAAGGTCTGAAATCCTAGTCAGACTGAAAAGCTCACATTCACACCACAAAAAACACAGTGCCTGTTTCTGATTCTTTGCTCACATTCAATTTCTTTGTAAGGTTGACCTTTTAAATGTGACCCGTATCAGGAATGCGCAAAACTAGCCAACTAATCGGTCGTAAGGAAGCCCAGTATAATTACGCTGGTTTTGGGTTCGTCTGACCCCGATTGGGTGGTTTTCTCAGGGGGGCGTTTGCATAAGATGTGTTCCTGTGTTCAAAACAGATATAAGGAGAGCAAAGAAATGCAGGGACTGTTTTTAACCTCTGCTTCACGCCTGGGTTTATTTTGCGATAATGAGCCGCTCGCTGTGTATTATATCCTTTAGTTTGTGTGAGTGTGTCTGACAGAGCATACGCCTCTGTTTTGAAAAGAGAAAAAAAAGAAAAATAAAGCAATAACAAATAAGGTGAAGAAGAGACTACAAGCAATTTAGTAAGAGATTCTGTAAAAACAAGTGAGCTGAAGAAAAAGAGAAGGACAGATGTGGCAGGTCACGGCTGTCACAGGTGAGCGGAGTGAGCGATCTTTCTCTGGCTGCTTACTCCTGTTCATTTATTCTGGATCAATTTTATTGAGTTTCATCAAGTGAGCGCCGGGCTGCCAGAGACGATGGCTTGGCACAGCCGGCTGGATGGCAGATGCTGGATTCTGATTGGCAGCTGGGCCGTTCCAGCGACGTCCATGCTGACAGAACATTGGCTTCGGTTCGGGAGAGCAGCATCCAAAGTCGTGCAACTGAAGCAGAGATAACTAGGTCTGTACGGACCGCAATCGCTTTTCACAGCTCAAGTGAGGATGGACCACGGCACACACACACAAACATGATGAAACCCGAGCAACATGACTCTTGGATGTGGTACCATAGTATTATCTCAGTATGATATTTAACATAATAGTATACCATGGTATTCTTTGAAGTACCTTGGAGTAAAGTGTGAATACTATTTCATAGATTGTACAGATATATTAATTTGAAGATTATTATGTTTATGCTGTATGGTAATAAAAAAATAATATTATTATTATTATTATTAAATACATTTCTAAAATAAGTATTATGAATGTTATAAATAATATGAATTTATAATACTAATTATTGTTATGTATTCCATTATTATGTAAATAATATAAATGCAGTATATGAGAATTAAGATTTAATCAATACAAGATAATTATTTATATTATTCTATAAATATAAATAAATATTGTCTATTATAATATGCATAATATTAAATATATTTCTAAAATAAACACAAAAATAATCAAAATGAAATTGCATAATATTATTATATGATTATATATTACATTATTTTATAAATCATAAATTTCAAATATTATATAAATACTAAATGTATAATATAGAATATTAACAGTAATTATATAAGAAAATTATTTATATTACATAAATGTTAAATATTAAATAATATAAATGTGGTTTACTTATATATTAATTATATATTGCATTATTAAATAAATAATTAAAATTTCAAATATTATATTAAAGGGTTACTCCACCCCAAAATGAAAATTTTGTCATTAATCACTTACCCGCATGTCGTTCCAAACCTGTAAAAGCTTTGTTCGTCTTCGGAACACAATTGTTGTTATTTTTGTTATCTTTGCGTACAAAAAGTATTGTCGTAGCTTCGTAAAATTATGGTTGAACCACTGATGGCAGATGGACTATTTTGACGATGTCTTTCATACTTGTCTGTGCCTTGACAGTGTTATTTACTTGGCAGTCAATGGGACAGTCACAAGCCTCCTAGTTTTCATCCAACAAATCTTAAATTGTGTTCCGAAGATGAACGAAGCTTTTACGGGTTTGGAACGACATGGGGGTAAATGATTAATGAATGAAATTAAAACTAAATTTTCATTTTGGGGTGGAGTAACCCTTTAATACTATATATAATATAGAACATTAATAGTAATTATATAGGATAAATATTTATATTATTGTATAAAGGTTAATTATTGAATTATATAAATGTGGTTTATTATAATATACATATTAATGTGAATAAATGTAGAAAATAATATTATTATATAAATATAATTATTGTATGTTTGTATGTGTGTCTGCATACAAATATCCTGATGATTTGTGATTTGATGATATGTGCACCAACCTAAGTTATAATTAAGTATGAATTATATAAGTTCAATCACACAAGGGCCCACACGTAATTATGAAAACACTCATGAATGACCTCAGCGTCTGATTTTCTCGCTGTTCACATTGGGATTCAGGCGGCTGTGTGAATGTTTATGTGCTTATTAGACTGCTGATGGTGATTTGTACACACTGTGGACACATTGACGGTCAGTATGACCTTTCCTCTCAGGACTAGCGCTGATGATGACTCTATGAGCCCAGAAAGTGAAAGTCTGTGTGTTTGTGTCCCGTGAGGTAAATAAGGGCCAGACAGCTGTCTTCAGTCAATCAGAGCTACATGACCTTGTTTTTAGGACACAGGGAGAACCATCTGGAGTTCCACGTGCCTCTAAACAACAAGATCCTTCGGTACAATGAAGAGAATTAGCCTTAAAGAAATAGTTCATAGATATTTACTCAACCTCATGTCGGTATAACTTGCATTACTTTCTTTCCTCAGAGGAACACAAAAGAGGAAATAGCTTCAATAAAAGTATCATACAAAAATTATAAATACTCTATATTGCACTAAATTCCAAATCAAATTCATATGATAGCTTTATGTGAGGAACAGTCTGAAATCTCACATTCAGTCATCTGTTGACTGCTGTGACCAAATCATTGAATCGCTTGAGAACAGGAGCAATCTGATTTGTGAACGAATCATTCAGGTCATTGAACTTGATTCAAAACAATGATTCATTCAGGAATCAAACATCGCTATTCGAGCAGATCAAGGTTTTTAGCGAATAATTGCTAAAATTATGTTCCTCACAAAAAGCTATTATGTGACTTCAGAAGACTTGGATTATAGTGCAGGAATCGTACAGACTCCATTAATGATGTTGTTTTCTTAATATTTATGACTGATTTAACCAGGTATGAACTCACCCTCATGTCGGTATAACTTGTATTACTTTCTTTACAAAGATAAAGGTTTTCTTCACATCCTTCACGTCAGCAGCTGTTTACTGCTGTGACCAAATCATTGAATCGCTTGAGAACAGGAGCAATTTGATTTGTGAACGAATTATTCAGATCTTCTGAACCTGATCAATGATTCATTGGGAAGAGCTGATTCAAAACAATGATTCATTCTGGAATCAAACATCGCTAGATGAGAAGATCAAGCTTTTTAGCGAACAACTACCTGAATTATCGATATGTTCCTCACAAGACTTATATAGCGCAGAAATCATACGGACTACCTTGATGGTGTTTTCTTAATTTAAGCTACAGTGACTCTGTTGTGTACTAAAGGCTTGACATTTGGAGATTTGATGGTTGCATTGATGTAACATTCTTTGATTGGTCTTCGGTGCTTTGAAAGCAAGGATTGAGCAGAATGTGTATTCCCGATTCTTAACTATCCCCACCCACCGTGAGATCTCATTGGTCTAAAATCTCTCCTCTTGAGAACATTCTGTGTTCTTATTGGCTGTGATTGTCTCGCATTTTTATGGTGCTAGTTCAGCATAAAAATGATTTATACCCATTCATACTCTTCAAACAAACACGCCAAGCTTTGTGTCTGGTTTTACGTCGTCCGGTTTAATCCTGCGTCTGTATGACTTTGATAAGACACGTTGATTCATGTGTCATTTAGTCCGACTGCAGTAAACGGTTTGTTAATGAACTTTTATGCAGTCAAAAGCACCTGAGGAAAAGCAAACGACAGTCGCTTCATCAAATACAGTTTCAGTCAAAACAAATCAGGCTCAAAATAACACACAGCCATCACATTTAGAGAACATTTACCATTCCGGCGCGGTATTTCCAAATATGACTGCGTTCATCTTGTTAGCGACGCTGCTTTAAAAACATCTGCGCATCTGAAAATGTCTCAGCTATGTATTTGTGTACCAGGACGCTTTCATGGTGTTTACCTCCTCTGTTGCAATTTAGATTTAGTGGGGCCATTTTTCACAAATCATGAATGTTTAATGACACATTTACAGGAGCAGGGAAAGCTTACCAACTCTGACATTAATCTGATATATATATATATATATATATATATATATATATATATATTTTTTTTTTTTTTTTATCATTTGGTGCTCATATCCAGTTAAAGCTTTTCCCCCTCTTTTTTTTTTTTTTTTTTTGGTGGCATATGAGAACATGAAGTGGCGTGCTGAACTTGCAATATTTGTGTATTTCTAATTCCTTTTTAAATAGATTGATGATGTCAGTGATTTGAAACCTATGATCACAAACTTTAGTCAAATGCATGTTAATACAATATAATGTATATTGCACGAAACTGTATTATTTTAATAAAAATTTCACAAATTATTATTATTATTATTATTATTAATAATAATAATAATCAAACTATAGAAACCGTTTCCACCACGGAATAATAATAAACAAAAATAAATACATACATACATAAAATACATACATAAAATTTAATTGTGCCTTTCTGTCTCACAGTTCAGATTTTGTTTTTATATATATTTTTGTATTACTTTTTATTTATTTATTTATTTTCAGAATGGGAGAAGGCAGAATTGCAAGATATATTCAGAATTCTGACTTTTCAGAGTTTTTGTCTCACAATCATTTTTTTTTTTTCCTCTGAATTCTGAGTTTATATCTCACAATACTGTTTTTCTTCCGGGTTTTTTTTTTTTTTTTTTTTTTTTTTTTTTTATCACAAATCTGCCATTTTTCTCAAAATTGCAAGTTTATATATCAGAATTCTGACTTTTCAGAGTTTTTGTCTCACAATCATTTTTTTTTTCCTCTGAATTCTGAGTTTATATCTCACAATACTGTTTTTCTTCCGGGTTTTTTTTTTTTTTTTTTTTTTATCATTTGGTGCTCATATCCAGTTAAAGCTTTTCCCCCTCTTTTTTTTTTTTGGTGGCATATGAGAACATGAAGTGGCGTGCTGAACTTGCAATATTTGTGTATTTCTAATTCCTTTTTAAATAGATTGATGATGTCAGTGATTTGAAACCTATGATCACAAACTTTAGTCAAATGCATGTTAATACAATATAATGTATATTGCACGAAATTGTATTATTTTAATAAAAATTTCACAAATTATTATTATTATTATTATTATTAATAATAATAATAATCAAACTATAGAAACCGTTTCCACCACGGAATAATAATAAACAAAAATAAATACATACATACATAAAATACATACATAAAATTTAATTGTGCCTTTCTGTCTCACAGTTCAGATTTTGTTTTTATATATATTTTTGTATTACTTTTTATTTATTTATTTATTTTCAGAATGGGAGAAGGCAGAATTGCAAGATATATTCAGAATTCTGACTTTTCAGAGTTTTTGTCTCACAATCATTTTTTTTTTTCCTCTGAATTCTGAGTTTATATCTCACAATACTGTTTTTCTTCCGGGTTTTTTTTTTTTTTTTTTTTTTTTTTATCACAAATCTGCCATTTTTCTCAAAATTGCAAGTTTATATATCAGAATTTTGACTTTTCTTAGAATTTTCTTCTCAGAATCGCAGTTTTTAGCTTATACCTTAAGTTTATATAGCAACAAATAAATTCAGAATTGTGAGAATTTGAAAGTAAAAAAAAAAAGTTTGAATTGTGAAAAGTTTGAATTGTGAGATAAATAATATCACATTGGAAAAAGTCATGTTCCTTATTTCAAAAAAATTTTGCATTAAAATGAACGTTCTTGACCGTTTTAATGAGATTCATGACTTTTTGTAACAACTTGATTTTACATCATGTTCTAAACATTATATAATATTAAAATTATTTGTAAAAATGAAAAAAAAAAATATATTTTTCATTTTAAAACTTATTAACAATGTTTAAAAGTTTAAACTTACTGATCTTCGACTCTTCGACTTATTCCTGATACCTATACCGATCATTTTTATGCTACAGATTCTACACAAATACGCTTTGTAAACTGTATATATCTGAGAAAATACTAATACTTTTCAGTCCCACATATGTAGAATTTATTCATTTGTTTCTGGATTCCTCATTCCTCCTTCCACAGTTGTTTAATTCGTGAAAAAAACAACAACAACAACAAAAAAAAAACCATCCCAAAAAAAAAAAAAAGTCATTGATCCCTCACGTCCCAGAGCGGTCATCAGTTTCATGCACTGTCAGCCCTGTTACCCCAAACACCGGTGGCCTATATTTGCATTTGCGCTGTGTTGCGAAGTCACGCCTGTCTTCCCTGGAGGTGAATCTACTTCCTTTACAAATCAGCCTAATCCTGGAGGCGTCCTGTCCGGCCTGCATTTGCCCCGAGGAGCTGCTAGATAAGCAGCCAGGAGTCCCGGGCTCCAACGTTGTTAATTACACAAGAGAAATCAGCGAGATCTCATGAGATATGCAGAAAAAGAGGGGCGGCAATGTAGCTTTAAAATCATGTCTCTCCAGCTGTTGTTTGCTGTCAAAGGTGGGGCTGGACATGACAGCCATTGCATTAGCACTTATGTAAAGGGCACCTCTGTCTTATGCTTATCTATCTGTGTTTGTAGGCCTGGTTTAATGCATCATGGGTGCATGAAAGCTCATGCAGACGAGATAATGCACGGATCATGACTCAAATGCCATGATTTACTGTGCTGTGGGGCTTGTTATATTATTCTAACACTCATGGACATAAATACAGATAGATAAGCACACACATATTAAGGAAATAATGCTCCAGCAGCACTAGCAGAATTACCAAAACATCTCACAGTGGCACAAATGAGATTTTATACTGGCACTAATTGATTTTCATGACATTTAACGACATCTACACTACTGTTCAAAAGTTTGTGATTTATTTATTTAGAAATTAATACTTTTATTCAGCAAGGATGCATTAAATTGCCCAATACTGACACTAAAGTTTTTTTTTTTTTTTTTTTGTCAAGGTTTTCAAAAAAATATGAAGCAGTACAACTGTTCAACATTGATGATAACCAGAAATGTTTAATAGCAAGTAGGAAATCAGCATATTAGAATGATTTCTGAAGGATCATGTGGCACTGAAGACTGGAGTAATGATGCTGAAAATGCAGCTTTGATCACAGGAATAAATTAAATGTTACAATATCTTCAAATAGAAAATAGTTCATGTAAATCTTAATAATATTTCACAATATTCCTGATTTCACTTACTATTTTTGATCAAATAAATGTAGAGGAGACAAAAAATTAAAATAACAAAAACACTTACAAACTCCAAACTTTTGAACAGAAGTGTATGTTTCTAATATAATATCAAATTATTATATTATTAATTTTATTATTAATATTTTAAATATTAAATGTTTTACTCTGTACTCTGCACACTACATGCATATGGTAATAATAAAATTTGTGATTTACAGGCCTGGAAAATCATGAAAAAGAAACATCTATATAATGGGCAATGTTATTGAAATATAGTAAAATTGTTGAGTTGAAGTACAACCCGAATTTTTTTAAATTTGAATAAGATGAAAACTAAAAGACTTTCAAATCACACGAGCCAGTTTTTATTCACAATAGAACATAGAGAATATAACAAATGTTTAAATGGAGAAATTTTACACTTTTATCCACTAAATGAGCTCATTTCAAATTTGATGCCTGCTACAGGCCTCAGAAAAGGCACGGGGGCAACAAAGGGCTGAAAAAGCAAGTATTTTTTAAAAGATTCAGCTGGGAGAATATCTAGCAACTAATTAAGTTAATTGACATCAGGTCTGTAACATGATTAGCTATAAAAGGGATGTCTTAGAGAGGCAGAGTCTCTCAGAAGTAAAGATGGGCAGAGGCTTTCCAATCTGTGAAAGAGTGTGTAAAAAGATTGTGGAATACTTTAAAAACAACGCTCCTTAATGTCAAATTGCAAAGGTTTTGCAAATCTCATCATCTGCAGTGCATAACATCATCAAAAGATTCAGAGAAAGTGGAGAAATCTCTGTGCGTAAGGGACAAGGCCGAAGACATTTGTTGGATGCCCGTGGTATTCGGGCCCTCAGACGACCTTGCATAACTCATCGGCATGATTCTGTCATTGACATTACTAAATGGGCCCAGGAATACTTCCAGAAACCACTGTCGGTAAACACAATCCGCCGTGCCATCTTCAGATGCCAACTAAAGCTCTATCATGTAAAAAAGAAGCCATATGTGAACATGGTCCAGAAGCGCCGTCATGTCCTGTGGGCCAAGGCTCATTTAAAATGGACTGTTTCAAAGTGGAAAAGTGTTCTATGGTCAGACGAGTCCAAATTTGACATTCTTGTTGGAAATCACGGACGCCGTGTCCTCTGGGCTTAAGAGGAGGGAGACCTTCCAGTGTGTTATCAGCGTTCAGTTCAAAAGCCAGCATCTCTGATGGTATGGGGGTGCATAAGTGCATACGGTATGGGCAGCTTGCATGTTTTGGAAGGCACTATGAATGCTGAAAGGTATATAAAGGTTTTAGAGCAACATATGCTCCCCTCCAGACAACGTGTATTTCAGCAGGACAATGCAAAACCACATACTGCAGCTATTACAACAGCATGGCGTCGTAGTAGAAGAGTCTGGTTGCTGAATTGGCCTGCCTGCGGTCCAGATCTTTCACCTATAGAGAACATTTGGCGCATCATTAAACGAAAAATACGTCAAAGACGACCACGAACTCTTCAGCAGCTGGAAACCTATATCAGGCAAGAATGGGACCAAATTCCAACACCAAAACTCATAACCTCGATACCCAGACGTCTTCAAATTGTTTTGGAAAGAAGAGGAGATGCTACACCATGGTAAGCATGCCCCCGTCCCAACTATTTTGAGACCTGTAGCACACAATAAATTTGAAATGAGCTCATTTTGTGCATAGAATTGTAAAATTTCTTAGTTTAAACATTTGTTATGTTTAAAATATTGGCCCATGTGATTTGAAAGTCTTTTAGTTTTCATTTTATTCAAATAAAAAACAAATGTCCCAACATTTCTGGAATTCGGGTTTAATAAATCTATTTAATTTAATAAATCTACATTGAAACAATGAAAAGTGCAGGATTTCACATTTTGTTAATCTCATTTCTATGCAAGCAAACATCTAGTTGCTGATAGCTGGATGCAACCAATATTGCAAAGTTTGTTGATGCATCAATAGATGAACTCTTCAAACTCTTCATAAGACATCTTGTAAAAGGTAAGACCTTGACAATAAGATAGAGCAATCCATGTTTCGTCCATTTATTCAGCCTCCTCAAGGGAATAGCATGCAACTGTGCTGGGAGTTTTAATTGGCTGGTTGCACTGCAGTAAAAAAACGTCTCAGCCCATGTTCTACCGGAATCGTCATATGTGTACACGGCGAGGTGCACGTCCTCTTCGGAGAGCTCTTTGGCTTAGCTAATGGGGTTATTGATCATTTTGACACAGCCGACATTTCTATAAGCCCCGTGAAAGGCCTGCTCAAAGTGTAGTGCATCACAAGAGGAATGCATTTAGATTACTTCATTGCAGCCCTGAGCGGCCAGTGCCTGCAGAAGATAGCATTCTCAAATGTCCCATCATTGCTGGCCTTTAAAGGACACTTTTTTTTTAAATATTTGTCACAAAACTCTTTATGCTGCTTCTCTTTTTCCTCTTCCCCAGCCCTGCTGCCAGATTGCCGTCAGCTCTGGCTTCAGGTGCAAAAAAATCCCATTGGCCGATCTGATGAGGTGCCGGCGAGGAAATTCAAGCTCTTCTGAGAAGAAATGAAGCAGTCTGAATGTCATCTCTATATTGGCTTTAGAGGTTATGGAGAACTGTCCCACAGAAAGGCACTGGCAAGTGTATAGGGTAGAGTTTGCTGGAGTTGATTTACAGTGTGGTAAATTTAATTAGGTAGATGGTAATAAAAGTCTAGTGATATTTTGTTACACTTTGATATAGAACACTAGCTACGTTTACATGGATGTTTACTTTTTTCTTCCATCGGAATTAATTCATTCTGATAGACAAATCCGAACGAAGTGTTTACATGAACACTATAAAGGCATCGGGTTGATATGTGCGTTTATGTCAAGCTTCTGATCGGATTTAATCTTTTGACGTGCACACGCTGCATGAATATACAGAGTTTCCCACTGTTGTCGCATACTGTTTCAAAAAGCTCACTTGATATTTATCTACTTCGGGTCCTAATTAGGCGACGACCAGCACATGAAATGTTGTGCTGTGCTGCTTACTTTAGAAAGCAGTAAAAGTGCCTCTTCCCGCACCCAAAATCAGTTGTCTGGATGAGAGTCTTATAAACAAGGACTGATGGGACATTGTCCTGCTCCACTTCACAGACGCTGAGTGAAAGCAGAATTTTAGAATAACTGGATACTCATTTGTGACACTTTATTCAAAGAGCAGCTCGTTCCGCGTGTCGTACGTCATTGTGCTATTTTTACGTCACTGCACATGCGCAGTATTTTCCAGTTTTGGTTTTCAATCTGATCAAGTGTTTACATGTCCTCTTGCTATGATTACAAAAGGAATAAACCACCCCTTACAATCCGATTGAAATTTTAGCCAATTCAATCCGATTGACATGGTTACATATTACTTTTTTTTATTTTTTTTATTTTGACTGTGCTTCTAGTCCTATACGATCGGATTATTAGGGTCCATGTAAACGCAGCTACTGATTTATTCTTTCATTGATCCCATTGGTTTGTTTGCTGGTTGTATGGTTTATTCAGTCATGTGTTTGTTTGATGCATCCATTCATTTGGTTGTTTGGATGGAGACTGTAGAGGGTTATTTGTTTCATTCATTTGTTCATACGGATTGTTGGTTGATTGATTCATAGATTGTTTATTTTGGAAGGATGGACGAATGTTCAATTCATTCATTCAAATGGATTGAATGGTTGTTTGATTCATAGATTCATTCATTTGGGTAGTTGGATGATTGTTCAATTCGTTCAGTCAAATGATTGGATGGTTGTTTGATTCATTAATTCATTCATTTGGAAGGTTGGATGATTGTTCAGTTGATTCTGATGGATTGGATGATTGCACGGTTCATTCATTGAAATGGATTGGATGTTGTTTGATTCACAGATTTATTAATTTAAATAGCTGGATGATTGTTCAGTTGATTCATTCAAATAGAATGGATGGTTGTTTAATTAATTAATTCAAATGAATTGGAGGGTTTTTGGATTTATTGATTCATTCATTAGGAAAGTTGGATGAAAGTTCAGTTCATTCAAACAGATTGGATGGCTATTTGATTCATTTATTTGGGTGGATGATTTTTTTAAATGTATTGATTCTGTGAATCAGATCTCTCTATTTTTATTTATTTATTTATTTTTTTGTCATACAGACAGCAATAATCCATTTTTTACGGAATATCCAGTCATATCTGTACAATTGTTTACATTTTGAACAAATTGAAAATTTCATGAAATATGATTTTTACAGGGCCAATCTGAATCAGGTGTTTGTTACGCTGGGTGCACACTAAAATATATATATATTTTTTAAATATTATAAGATCTTCAAAATGTGAGAGACCACAAACTTGAGGAAAAAAATCCTAGATTTAATCGTTTTGCTCCTATAGTGTGTGGTATATCAGAATTGAGAGCAACGTGAACAAAGCTTAATTCAAGCTAAACCGCTTTTGACTAAGAACCATGATGATGGTTTGAAATCTAGTTTCTGGAAACGTGTTTCTGTTTGATCATGTAAGCACCCTTCTGCACCACGCCGTAAAGCCATAATGCACATAAGACGACAACAAATGTCCAGCTTTCTGTCAGCTTTCTCCATTTTATAGAGGAGAAGTCACTTGGCGGCATGCATGAGTCTGCATCATTACTACAGCGACCAGCAATTGAGACACGTCCTGAACACACAATCCATGTGGACAGCCAGTCATAAGACTGGATTTGGAAAAAAACAAATTGTCTGTAGAGTGAAGATTTGCTCTAATATTGTGCCAAAACTCAGTGTTTCTCACTCAGTGCCAAGTCAATAAATAAAGTGATTATGACGTCACAAATCAGCCAACAGCACTTCTGGATATGAGCGGTACTGTGCTCGATTCTGTGCTCTGTATAGTTATATGTTAAACAATATATAAGCAATATACTGTATATATAGTGTTAAAGAAAGACAATGTATACTGCTATCCCTGTCACGGTGCGGTGTAATAGAAACACACGAATATGACGAGAATGACGATAAACAGTCTTTAATAATCCACATAAGGGTAATCCATAACAGGTAGGCAGGATACACACACATCGCATACTGGGTACACACCACAAGATAATCGGGCTGATTGTGGCCCAATTTCTCCCTTCTACACCACACACTATAGGAGCAAAACGGTTAAATCTAGGATTTTTTTCCTCTCATGTTTGTGGTCTCTCACATTTCGAAGATCTTATAAGATTTTAAAAATCTTTTAGTGTGCACCCAGCAAAACATAGATGAGACCAGACAAAGAAACACTGAACAGAAGGCAACTTATATGGGGAACGTAAATGAGGATAATGACTAGACACACCTGAACATAATGACACAATCAGACATAGACAGAAACTAGGTCACACTGAGCACATGGGGAAAGAAAACACAACAAAATGTCCTGGGGTGTGACACTCACCA
The DNA here is from genome assembly GCA_039654775.1 of Spinibarbus caldwelli. Lineage (NCBI taxonomy): Eukaryota > Metazoa > Chordata > Actinopteri > Cypriniformes > Cyprinidae > Spinibarbus > Spinibarbus caldwelli. Next base: position 3,901,260 of record CM077224.1, on the reverse strand, counting down.
CATTATAGTGAAGAATTATCTGTTTTAACTTTGTTTTTTTATTATTATTTTTTTTTTTGTGAAAATATGCCATTTTGTTCATTATTTGTAATGCAGAACTTCTAAAGCCTGAAGATGAGTAAAATGAGTAAAAAATAAATAAAAATAAAACTAGAGTTAAAAAAAAACAAAAGAAAAACAGTGAAAATACCCATCATGCATTTAATTTGAATGTTTACTTTTCAACCACATTTCATTACATAAGTACATAATTTACAGGCAAATATAGCCTACATTATTCTGATATTATACAGCTAAATGCTGATATTATAAGCTATGCAAAATAGTATATGAAGTATGCAAAATATTAACAAAACTAATTAAAAAAAAACAAAGTATGCTATATATTATTTATAAAAATAGACAACATTATTTTAAATAAATTAATTATTACAAAAATTATAAGATATGTAATTGGGTCTTAGTAGAGGTGATGATGATGATGATGGTAATTTGTGTCAAATTAAAGAGTTAATCTGAACAGCCCTTTCGCTTTCAAGAGGTTTTTTTTTTTTTTGGACAATATTTTATTTCACTTACAGTCAATATCTTCCAATATCGTCATCATTTTATATATATAGAGAGAGAGAGAGAGAGAGAGAGAGAGAGAGAGTTAGTATCTGAATGTGCATCAAATGCGGCAGCTGACCTGTAGTTTGTATGGTGTACTTCATATTCGGATCATTCTGAACCATCTTCACCCTGCAGAACAAATCAATGTACCTGTGGCCAGCATTATAATTAAGGCTCTGACGAAGCTCTTTCATTTACAGACGCAGGGCTAATAGGCTTGTCAGAATGTACGATAAATCAGCCATCAACCGTGTCAGACCCGAATGCTTTCCCAAAGCTGCCCGCCGCAATCAACTTCTGTCAAATAAAAGCCGCTTTGTTTCGTGCCTCGGGGAAACGGGTGGAGATTAGGTCTTTGATTGACACATGCTGGGTCAAAAGGTGCTCTCGTGTTGTTGGATTGCAAAAACAATTATATATCATCTCATCCGATCTGTGCTCTTACTTATTAAACACAAAGTCTGGTTGAGATATTCATGCTGATATATAGCCACCGAAGACAATTCAGTAAGTTTTTCATTATGCTCTTCTAATTTATTGCACTGAAATAAGACAAACATTTATGCCGTCGCCCGTCGCTGGTTTGCCAAACGTTTGTTAGTGCAGCTGTGTTTAGTTTTAGTCTGTTCTCATGAAGAAGACAGACTAATATATAAAGCCGTTATGTGAAATTATAAATAAAATTTTGGATGCCAAATAAACATTTACCAATGAAAGTCCAGTATGGCTGGAGAAGAAACTGATTATCCTGTCATAAGACGGTTTGCAGAACATAAAAGGGAAAGTGTCAATGTTTCTAGTCAAATGGCCTTTAGGTTTGACTTTATGGATCTCAGTTATGCTTCTTTTTGTCTGAGACGTTTCTCCTAAACGTTTTTAGGTGGAAAAAAAATGGACAAATAATAATGGATGTGGATACTGTAGTAGCTCAAATCATTTGGTTTCAAAAGAATTAAATGAGAAATGTTTGAGTTTCTATTGGGATCTCTGCCTTTTGGTTGCAGACTTTGGGATTGCAGTTCGAGACATTGTTGAGATATTTTCTGAAATATCTGGTGTCTTTTCTCTGAGAAATCAATCTGTGAAGCAGAAGACTTACAAAAAGTCTCAATTTGCTCTCTAGGAAACATATATGAGGTACTAAAATGATTTTATGTAATTTTTATGTGTTGTGTATCTAAGGCCATGTTTACACAACACAGTTTTTATGCATTTTGGCTGTTCATTTACACAACAACAAAAGGTTTAGGGGCCTGAAAGCGTAAACGTTTGAAAAGAGAATTAAAAGTGCTTGTTTTTGAAAACAATGCCATTATTCTGTCTATATGTAAACTATAAAACTATAAAAACACATTTTTGAAAAAAGTGATGTCATGCGCATGCATATTTTGTGTTCTGTCCATAGGTATGCACAGGTTTCTTTATTAAGTGGCATCACCAACTTCTAGCCTTGCATGCATATACTGAATACAGTATTTTTAGTTATTGTCTCGATTCTGTGTGAACAAGGAACGTCTGTACGCATTATGGTGCATCATTGTTGTGAATTTTTCAACTTCTTAAACATTTCAAACCAAGGTGTTAATGCATTTTTTTGTCAGCGAAAGATACTGATGGTAATATTTGCAGGATGTGGAAACAGTTGCAAACAGTCGCTGCTAGTTTGACAGCATTCGAGGGCCGACTCGCCACCGTGCCCTTCATGACTGACAGTCAGTGGTGGCCTGTCGTCATTTTCACTCTGTTATTAAGGCAACAAAGAGCATCCTGTGCTCCACCCGCTTATAGCAGCTTTAGTGACAGTAAATGTCAAACGAAGGCCTACAAAGTGTATGTTAGGGCACATGGTCAAGGCAAAGGCGATAGAAATGTGTAGACCTTAACCTATTTACAAGCCCAGTAATACTAGAGGGCCTGTAAGGTTTTGTTATTATATTTAAACGGATACTCCACCCCAAAATGACTTTAATCACTTACCCTCATGTCGTTCTAAACCCGTAAATGCTTTGTTCGTCTTCAGAACACAATTTAAGATATTTTGGATTTTTGAAAACTGGGAGGCTTGTGACGGTCCCTGTTACGAATTGATCAGAACATGAAACGTGCGGATCCATTTGCAGGCTTTTATTAATAGACAGTCACAAAACAAGCTGGGTCAAAAGCATCACCACACAGGTATAACACAGATAAGACAGAGAGTAATCCTAGGGCAAGCGTGGATCTTCGATCGGCGAACAATATCCAATGGGGCAAGGCAGAGCAATAATCCAGGTACACAAGCAATAATTCAAATGAGGTGCACACAGAGTCTGAACGGCAAGGCAAGGGTTAATCCAGGAACATGGGCAGGAATCAAAACACGAGTAATCAGGCAAGGCAAGGCTATGACAACTATGAAGGCTCCGTAGAGTAGCTATCGCTAGGATATACGCTATACAATACTTGGCAGTGAGGGAGAGGAAGTCCATGGCTTAAGTAAGGGGTGTAATGGGAATCAGCTGTGTGATCAGTATCAGGTGTGCGTGTGTGATTAGTGAAATGGCTGCTGGGAAATGTAGTCTGGAGGTGACGTGCAACAGTTAGTGTAGTGCAAGAGTCCATGTAGTGCGTGGGTGACCTCTGTTGTTGAAAGACCGGAAGTGCATGAACAGGATTTGTGACAGTCCCATTGACTGCCAAGTAAATTGCACTGTCAAGGCACAGAAAAGTATAAAAAAAAATCGTCAAAATAGTCCATCTGCCATCAGTGGTTCAATCTGAATTTTATGAAGCTACGAGAATACTTTTTGTACGCAAAGAAAATAAAAATAACAACATTTATTCAACAATTTGTCTCCTCTTTGTCTCTCTGTGTCAGCATAGCGCCATTTTGGAGAGTATCCGATGGACGCAAAGTGCTTACGATATTCTCTGTCATCAGTAACGCATGGATACTATTGTACGTTTATTTACGCTTTGATTTGATCGGAAACCACGTATCCATGCGTTACTGATGACAGAGAATAGTGTACGCACTTTGCGTCCATCGGATGCTCTCCAAAATGGCGCTATGCTGACACAGAGAGACAGAGAGGAGACGAATTGTTTTTTTATACTTTTCTGTGCCTTGACAGTGCAATTTACTTGGCAGTCAATGGGACAGTCACAAAGCCTCCCAGTTTTCATCCAAAATATCTTAAATTGTGAAGCTTTTACGGGTTTGGAATGACATGGGGGTAAGTGATTAATGACAAAATTTTCATTTAGGGGTGGAGTATCCCTTTAAGTAAAATGTCACTCTGTTCTTCCAAATTTTATTGGATAGTACTTCAAGTGATGCTGCTTTTTTCATAGATGTTGTCCTCATATTATTTATATCAGCAAGGATTGTTGGTTCAGCATCGTCCACCATCTTTGTCTTCAAATGAAGACAAATAGCTTTTTGATCCAACTAGAATCTCTGGAGCAGATTCTAATGCCTCATTAATAATATATTAAAATATCATGATCTCAAAAGAAGAAGCCAGCATCTCAGTTACTAGCTTATTATTATTATTTTTGTATTAGGGAAATCTTTTTTTTTTCTCTCCCTCCAAAAATTAGACTTTTTAATGTTTATTTTATGTTTGATATATGTTTTATAAGTACTAAAAAAAAAAAAAAAATAGTACAGCCAGTTAATAGTGAGAAATGGTCCCTAAACTAAAGTGTCACCAAATATTTAATTATTATTATTATTTTTATGTGCAAATGTCAAATATTTCAACAATAATTAATACTTTGCTTACATAAACTTATTTCCATTAATATTTAAGTCTGTTGTAAAGTTTCTACATAACATGAGTGTAATTCATCCCAACCAGCTCTAACAAAAAAACATGGGTTTGTTTTCTGGACATTTACTGCGTTACTACCATGTTTTTACAAGTAGTTCCATGTAAATACCATGCTGCATTCATTTCAGTGTCTCAGAGATATCATGTAGTCCCATCACTGTACCATGGTACTACCACAGTATTTTGTTGTAAGGCAGGCCAGAGGGTTGTGCAGTGCTTGCATTAGTGCACTGCTCAATACTACACAATAGGCTGTACAAGGATCCTGAATTATAGAACACACGTATAGAGCCGTTCTGAGCGGTTCATGATGTGCAGTTCTGTTTTTATAAAGATTTGAGTCAGACATCAAACCTGAAAAGAAATTTAATCCCTGTCTCAAGAGCTATGAAGAGTCGAATTGGATTTTTGAGTTGTGAAGAGTGCTTCATGAGAAAAGAGAGAGGCATTACTTTTACTTTTGTTTGAATCTCAATTGAGTGTCTCACCTAGCTCTTCCACTGTCCTTCACTCTCCTCTGTATGCTTCTGGGGTGCTTTAGCACAAATAATGACAAAGATATTCCCCATTATTTGTAGAGAAAGAGTTAAAAATCGATATCCTGTGTGTTTGTGTAATCGCTGCTCAATTATATTATTTGAGGGTTATGTACATTTATGCATGAACTGATAGATTAATCTGAATCATTGCTGTTTGACAAGGATATCAAACTTTCTGTTCTCCTGCAAATAAAGCAATGCTTGCAACCCATTTTACTCAGTAAAACAGGATTTTCAAGGAAATACATTTTATTTTATTTATGAGAATTTTGATTTAATCGTAAAAAGGTCTTCGCCACTCAAATTTCATGTTTTAAAATTTGAAAAGGAAAAAAAGAGGACTCAATCATAAGGACAGTCACTTGTTTTGTTTCTGAATGAATCAGTGTTTTGAATAAATCTGTAAAGTGAATGATTCAATGTTGCACCCATAAAGACAGTCACTTGTTTAATTCAAGAATTAATCACTGTTTTGAACATATCAGTTGAGGGAGTGATTCAATGACTAAATCATACAGACAGTCTTTTGTTTGAGTCCTGAATGAATCAGTGATTTGAACAAATCAGACGAGTGAATGAATCAATGTTGCACCCATAAAGACAGTCACTTTTTTTTCCCCATGAATGAATCATTGTTTTGAACATATCAGCTGAAGGAGCGATTCAGTGACTCAATTATAGAAACATATTTTGTTTGAATTGTAGGTGAATCAGTGTTTTGAATGAACCAGTTCAATGATTCAATGCTTCATTCATAAAAACAATCACTTGTGGCCACTTACTGGTGTAACCTATGTAACCTGCAGAAAAAATGTAGCATATAGCATACATACAGTATATATAGCATATCATTATGTAGCATACAGGTTGTATATTTCTGGATGTTAAACTGCTTTTATGGTTCGTTTATGTGGTTTTGGAGTTTGACAGCTCACATTCCTATTCATATTCATTGTATAGATAAAGGAAAAATCAATCAATCAATAAATAAAACTTTCTGCAGTATCTTTTTTTTTTTTGTGATTCCAATGAAAAGGAAAACCATATTAATTTTAAATGACATCAGGCTCAGTAACTGATTTAAATTTTTGGGTGGACTAACTCTCTCCCATTAATTTTCTTCTGGTTTGGGCTATAAAGTTTTTATGGTTCCCTGGACATGAACAAGTCATGTGTATTTTATCAGCCTTTTTTCTCTTAAGATAATAAAGGAAGGTTGTAAACAAAAATTCAAAAATTACCATAAAATTACCATATATATGTTAGTTAGTATATTAGTTTAACATGTTTTGTGTCTTAATTAGTGGTCGATGATATATTGCCAATGCCGATTGTCAGGGTTCTGCCCTGACAGTCTTTGTTTTGTGTCTTTGTTTGTCTTGTGTTGAGCACATGGCTGTCTTTGTTTATGTTGGCCATGTGCTCCTCTTGTCCTGCCTCCTTGTTTCCTCTTTACCATACCCTCTTGTTAGCACTCGTTGAGTCCTTGTTAGTCTAATTGCTCTCACCTGTTCCTCATGTGCTTTCCTCCCTTTTTATAGTTCCCCTTGCCCTCTTGTCTTTGTCGGTTCATGGTCATTCTCAACCCTTCTGTCACTGTCTTTGTTTCTGTTTGTGGATGTGGCTTAGTATGTGTGCCTGTCTCCCTGCCTGGTTGGTCTTGTGCCCTTGTCTTGTCTAGTCCTGTAGTTCCATGTTCTTGTCTTGCTCCTTGTTTTAGCATTTTGTCTGTTCTTGCCTTTTGCTTTTTTTTTTTTTTTCAGTTCTTCTAGTCTTGATCTTTTTGTTTTGCATTTTTGTTTGTTATTCTTTAAGTTAGTTGTGTTGGTTAAATTAGTAATTATTTCTTATTTATTTTGTTACTTTACTTTTTATTAGTTCTTTTGTTTTATTTATCCCCCTGCCTGCATAGGAGTATTTTGTGTTCCTGTGGAGCCTTGTCTTGTCTCTTTGTGTTGTCAGAGTTCCTGTCCTGACCTGTTCCTGCCACTGGTTCACCCTGCCTGGTACTTGGTCCACTTCAGAGTCTGCGGTCAACAAGTATCTGAGTTCAGCACTATGGTGCCTTGCTCGGTCTTCTCCATCTGCCTGGTCTTGCCGCTAACTCTGCTGCTATTCTGCCAGTTGATGTCCAGGCTGTCCCTGTGGTGTTCCCTAGCGGTTTCCCTTTGTTACGGTGTTCCTGCCATTGAATCACATGTGCACCTCACTACCCTCTTGTATCAGTCTGTTTTGTCAATAAACCCTTGTCACTCACTCACTCTGCAACTGGGTCCTCCTTCCAGGTCCCTGACAGCCGATATATCAGCCAATATTTGGCATTTTTCAAATTTCTGTATCGGCCGATTAGTTTTTCTGTTTGGCCGATGCGTTTGAGGTGGGAATTTTATTTTGATGGCGTGATGTACTTTTATTTTGACGGCGCTGAGAACGGGAGCACCTGAGCACAGTGTTGCCAGATTGGGTGGGTTTCCAATTGAGCGGTTTTGAATTTGATTGTGCGGGTAAAATATTGGCTTGGGCGGGTGGACAAAATTTGGGCTGGTTTATGGTCATTTTGGTGGTTGTCAAACATATAAATTGTATAGGTTAATTGGTTAATATACAAGCCCAAGTGTGCATGTACTTCATCCAATCAGTCATTCCAACGTTACTAAACACACATGCACACTGCAAAGATGACTGGTGTTGATCTTGACGTCGCAGCAGCACTTTTAGCCAATCACTATAGGGATCAGCAGACAGACGTGATGATTCATGAGTGACAGGTTTTTAGCGTGATAACGGATCTGATTTCGAATGTATAACTGTATAAGTGATCATAATGCCTAAATATAAGTTACATGGTAAAGAGTGGAGAGTGTCTTAACTCTCAAAACGTGAATTACACCTGTTGAGGGAGAGATGACATGAAGGCTGTATCACTGCAACACTCAAATCAGGGCACAGTTAAATTATTTAATCAAAATCTATTTATATCTATACGATCCTGTCTTTTATCTTTTAAAAGGTCCAGATTGGTATATCCTTGAAAGCTGCTGGACTTGTTAGTTTTGACTGTGCAAAGTTCTATATGAACTTCACGAAAGACTTTCTAGTTCTGTGTGAAATTATAGAGCGACACAAAGGTAAGAGCATTATTGTTGTTGTTAATTTTTTTTATTGTCGGATTATCATACAGTATGAATCAGTCAATGAATGACAAAGTTTTGACTGTGATGGTGTGTGCATGAACGAGTGTGAAATACTTAATTACATTGCTAATTCTGATCACTTATATTGGGCACTTTTTTGCATTTAAATTCTGACTGTTGACATTGAAAATGATGCATGTGTTTTTTGAGGGTATCGGTTAATTTCTTGATTGGCGTTTTGACAGTCTCAGCTTGCATATTTTAATCATGTTTTGGTAGTTTGGGCAACACTAGCAACACTGCCTGAGCACACAGTGCTCACATTCTCCCTCGTTTGCTGTCGTCGTTCACAGTTCTGTCTAATACGGATAGAAGTCTGTCTAATAATCAGATAGAACGGTTAAACAAAGGAATTAAAATGTATACAAAAAGTATTATTATTAAGTATTATTAACGATTGCTTTTTTATTATTAGTAATAGAAAGGCAAACATTATAATACTTTCTTGTTTGCCGTCAGCATTCAACAAATACGCATTTATATCATTTAAACAAATCTTTGAATGACTAATGAACATTTAATTTCACAAGCCTTGCAAACTTAGTCGGATCAAGTTGTGAGATCTTGTGAAGTGCGCATTTGTATGCTGCATGATCGTGTGTTTTCTGTGTGACGGTCGGGATTGAATGCGGACAGGAGGAGAGTTCAGCTTCACTAGAGACACGCGATCAACAAACTTTAAACTTGTGATTTTAAATTATGCAGCACTTTAATCCATTTTCAAATGATTTCAAATTTCTTAAATATTACTTAAAATAAATAAAATTATATCAGCTTTATATCTGCCATCGGCCACCCTGCTTTCCAAGATATCATCATCGGATGTCAAAAAAACAATATCAGTCGACCACTAGTCTTAATATATAAATAGTGTATAAATGAGCCTCAGTGAGCCTCTTGACAAGAGGAATACGACAACTGTAGCCAAATTCCTTGACATGTCTGTGTGTGGTGGCTCTTGATGCCTTGACCCCAGCCTCAGTCCATTCCTTGTGAAGTTCACCCAAATTCTTGAATCGATTTTGCTTGACAATCCTCATAAGGCTGTGGTTCTCTCGGTTGGTTGTGCATCTTTTTCTTCCACACTTTTTCCTTCCACTCAACTTTCTGTTAACATGCTTGGATACAGCACTCTGTGAACAGCCAGCTTCTTTGGCAATGAATGTTTGTGGCTTACCCTCCTTGTGAAGGGTGTCAATGATTGTCTTCTGGACAACTGTCAGATCAGCAGTCTTCCCCATGATTGTGTAGCCTAATGAACCAAACTGAGAGACCATTTTGAAGGCTCAGGAAACCTTTGCAGGTGTTTTGAGTTGATTAGCTGATTGGCATGTCACCATATTCTAATTTGTTGAGATAGTGAATTGGTGGGTTTTTGTTAAATGTGAGCCAAAATCATCACAATTAAAAGAACCAAAGACTTAAACTACTTCAGTCTGTGTGCATTGAATTTATTTAATACACGAGTTTCACAATTTGAGTTGAATTACTGAAATAAATTAACTTTTCCACGACATTCTACTTTATTGAGATGCACCTGTACTTAAACTAATAACAAAACAGACTTACAGTCGCTGATTCAGAAGCGCCAGATTGTCATAGCAAAGTCGGAATTTACCCTTTTTTTTTATAGAAATAGCCTTTGTGCACAGCCAGCCTTGTACTCTCCTAGGTTCACAAAACAGTCGTCCATTAAATGCGTTGCACAAATTCGAACATTTGGGTTTTGCTGTTCTGTTGGAAACAAATCTTAACAATGATTTCTAATTGCATCTACTTTTGGAAGGCCAAATAAAGTGCTTTTGCTTTCGCATAGAAACATACAGCGTCTCCCTGACATGGCTGCGTCAACACTACTGTGGCATTACACAAATATTTCCACATCATGACGTAGACATGTGGGGGTGTAATAATCATCCTTCTCTTCAGCCTTCTCTTTTAGATGGAATAAATCCTTTTGTGGGAGACTTTGAGCTTTGTAACTCTGCAGATCGTATACATGCACAAACAGCTACATAACACACTAAAGAAAAGGAAAACAAGAAATCACATGACAGAACTTTGATCTTTGATCTTTTTGATGTTGCTGCTGATGTTCCAGTGACATAAAGGTTGTGATGCCAAAAGCAAAGGTAAGATCTGGAAGAAAACCAGACCACTTAGAAATGTAGCAGGGATTCACATAAACTTCACTCAAGATGACAGTCTTTAAGCAGTGCTTCTCCAGAGATATAATTTTCACTTTCAGGTCTTCAAATCATTCCTAGTCTTTTTAACAAGTTCTTCAGAAACTCAAAAAGTCATCTCAAAGTCAAATGCAATGGAAGAGTTTCATAGCATGAGCGTCAGTGACAGCGATTTATTTGGTTATTAATAAACATGAGAATCGGTTTCATTCTTGGTATTTATGGAGATGATTACAGATGATTACGGTGTTTAAATAAACTCAGTGACCAGCATGCCTGTCATACCTACCGCATTAGACAGAGTCGTGCTCTGCAGTGAACCGTAATGAGAAAATGAGATTTTAGAGGTTTTCAAGCATCTTGCAAACTGAAAGTGCCAATTCTGCTAATGGTAGTGGCTTTTAACTATGGTCTTTCAGTAAATCAGTTAGCACTATCTTAGATCACCTAATTAATATTCATGAGCCAGGCTGATAAGTGCTACATTATGCTCAGTTTTCATATGATTTCTATGCCTCTGGTTAGAAGCAGTAATAAACTAGAGCAGTTTGCCTGGCAGCTAAATAGATGCATTCAGATTAAGATGATAGTTCTACTACGGCTGGTCATTTTCCTCATTTTTTTATTTGCCATGTTGCGTGTTTGAAAAGTTGCATGGGAGCTGGATTGTGAAGTTTCATCCACTGCAGGTAGCCGACTAACCTCAGGCAGTCTATCAAACCGTGGAGGAACATTGAGGATTCCTCGAGGAACAATGCACCTCACCGTTAGAGGAGAACGTGGTCATTCTACAGATAAGAGACGGAACATTTTTACCTCAGCGAGATAAAGGCCTTCGGTGCTTCAGGCTTTCTGGTTATGGTTGGAAAGAAAATTACAGAAGGCTAACACATATTTGCTACAGGCCTGACTGAAAGTAATTTATGCATTTGAAGCATGCGGCTGTTTTTGTATTATTTCTTTTTCTGCGTGCGCCTCGGGAGAAACATTCAAAACACTTTTTTATAGTAAAGGACATATACCGTACAATGGGAATAGACTGAGGTCGTCGTGAAGAAACCATTTTATTAAAGTTGAATGGAAGTAAATAAATTATATATATATATATATATATATATATATATATATATATATAAATTGTAATTAATATCTTCGCATAAAACAACCATTTTGAATCAAACATTGTTTTATTCACTGACTGTGTTTAGAATGGAATAGAACCATATACTAATGCATACTTGTTCATTTTTTTAATAGTATGCAGTATGCGATGATAAATGTTTCAAACATTAGTATGCTATATTTATGCAACATGATTTCAATATGTTGCATGTTTAATTCAACAAGTGTCATTTAGTCTAAAAATGTTGTCATTTTTGGCAGTCTGATGAAAGAACGAGTCAAGAGAGGAAATTGTGATTAATGTCACTATTGAATGACATGAAGCTATAATGTCAGAAATAAATATGGTTACTTTGCATTTTTAAGCCAATTTTTGTAAAAAGAAATATAACTTTTGGCAGTCAAATAAAATAGCGTACAAAATGTTAAATATGACACTGATATGGTACTTTTATATCATGCATTCATAGTTATTTTGTTTTGTTTGAGACAAGTAGTAAAATCCTTTTTTTTTTAATTTTTTTTTTTATCTAACTTAAATCTGTTTAGGAGTTTGTGGTCTGACTAGCAAAATAAATCAGAAAAAATTTTTTTTTTATACAAACCAAATGCAAAACGCTTTCTAATGTGGTTTGAAATCTGATTATAGTCAATCAAAATTTCTGTAATATATGTTGCATGTTTAATTCAAAGAGTAGGATCCAAATATCATGCCTTTTGTATTTTTAAGCATATATATAGATATAGATATATATATAGATATAGATATATATATATATATATATATAGATATAGATATTTAAATGCTGTCATTTTTGGCAGTCTGTTTAAAAAAAAAAAAAAAAAAAAAAGGTAAAGAAAGTTTATTTCTCTTCTAAATGACATCTAGTTATAGTTCCAGAAATAAAAAATGGTTATTTTGTGTTTTTAAGCCAATTTTTGTAAAAACTGGAATTATGAAGTTGAATGCATTGCACATGTCGCCAAATATACTGGGTCATCCATGCATGCTAAGTATGCCATTCTAAATCATAGTCATCCATTCACCAATGGTTTCATTTTTGATTGTAGTTTTCCGTGTCGATTCTAGGTGACCTCTAAGTGTGTGAGTTGCAGTCACTCATCCATCATGGCTCTGCTAATCCATTAGTTCAGCCACTTAATCGGCAGATATTGAGCCACTACAGCTGCTAATTACCACAGACAATTGCAATGGCCCAATGCACTCTACCTGATAAATACAAAGCGCTTTCAATATCTGAGAGGCTGTCTTGCATTTCAATTAGATAATTAAATGTCCCTGCACCCTGATATTGCTCAAGTGCACTCAGAGTTTGTAATTGATGCTAACCCGTCCTAGCTCTGCAAAAGTTAGTTTTGAGGGTAATTGAAGGATATCATATCCAGGCACTGATCTCAGGGGATGGAGTTGTGTTCCTGTTGTTATTGTTTGAATGCTGAATATACCCACAATTGATGCAACAAAAAATTGCTCTATTTGCAAATGTTTTCATTAAAAGCTTTTTGCAATCTGGAAATGCATGCTTGTTTGAATGTTGTGTTTTTTTTTTTTTGTTTTTTTTCTTTTGGTGCATAACTCAATCTGGTTAGTTGTTTGTGGTCTGAACAACAAAAGAAACACATAAAATCAGATGTATTACAAACCCCACTTTCATATGGTTTAAAATCTGAATAAAATCAGTCAAATACTGAAATACTAAATTCTGAGGTTCAAACTTGTCTTTTATGTGTTCTAGCTGTTGCAGGGCAAGTCAATCCCAAAGCTTGGCACACTGGACCAAATCGAGACCGGAAGTGGAGATGGATACAGTGGAGATTGTGATGATGAGGACGGATGCTGGGGATCAGGGAACGGAGTGACCGAGAGGAGAAGAATAGAAACTATATGTAAGTAATAATCTCAAAGACTTGGAAAATTGAGTCTTAGATGCACCAAGGAAGATGAACACAGTTAACGGTAAAGGAGTAGTTCACACAAAAATGAAAATATGAGATTTACTCACCTTCAGACCATCCATAATATAGATGAGTTTGTTTCAGATTCAAGAGAAATGTAGCATTCCATCACTTGCTCACCTGTGGATCCTCTGCAGTGAATGGGTGCCGTCAGAATGAGAGTCCAAACAGCTGATAAAAACATCTCAATAATCCACAAGTAATCCACAACATACCAGTCCATCAATTAACGTCTTGTGAAGTCAAAAACTGCATGTTTGTAAGAAACAAATCTTATCCTTTTTATTATCCAAATTATTTTAAAATACCTTTTTTCTTGGCTAAAATATGAGTACACTATCCATAATATTGTTTTCTGCAGTGAAAAAGTCATCTTGTCTGAATCAGGAGAGAAATATGCACAGATCAAGCACCGTTTACAAGTGAAAACAGTTCTAAACAAATATTTGGGTGATTGGAGATGGACTTTTCCACTGGAGGAAGCGTTATTATGGATTTTTTTCTTTTTTTTTTTTTTTTTTTTTTGTTGTCCAGAAGCAACAGTTTGAAGTTAAAGATGTCTTGATGGATTTGTTTCTTACAAACATGCATTTTTTCACTTCACAAGATGTTAATTGATGTACAGGAGTTGTTTGGATTACTTGTGTATTATTGTGATGTGTTTATCAGCTGTTTGGCACCCATTCACTGCAGAGGATCCATTGATGAGCAAGTGATGGAATTCTACATTTTTCCAAATATGTTCAAGTACATATTAAGTACATTCTCAGCAATTTAAAATTTTTGAGTGAAATATTCCTTTAACACAGTAAACAATGTCCTTTTGTTAAGTGTAGACCTGTTAATCGAACACGATTCACTTTGTTCATGTGTACGTCATTGTCTGACCGTCATAAATCAGAGATAACAAGTAGGAAATACCACATCCGGCGTTTGAATGGAGGGCGGAATTAGATCAGGCTTTCATTGACGCTTGATATCAGAGTGTAATTAACAGGCGGAATTAAGGTCAAGCGTATAGAAACATTTTTCCAGACATTTCTCCCTCCTCCAAATGAATTATGCAATCAAGAATAACGTGGTTGTAAAAAAGTGGAACAAATCAAAGTGGCCATCTGGTAATTACTTCATCTTCCGGAGGGGATTGGATCTCTGACCCGTGGCCCCGCTAAATCAAGCTCAAGGGCCGCGTGCTTCCCTCTCTAAAGCTCCTCTATCTCCCGTATGCTCTTCTGATTAATCGCCCCGCACTTTTTGTCTGGATGGGGCGTTCCGGGTCATCTAAATGCACCGTCGCATCTTGCCGGTGTTTCCTTTTCCTTCTGTCAATCTGCCGTGGTGTGTCAGCGCTGCCTTATGCCCCTCTCATAATTCATGGGACGCTGTGACGATGCGCTCATTTATCACCGTCTCTCCCGCTCGTCCGCTGTCCGGTGCTCCGTCCAAACCCACGTCACGCCTCTGCCGTCGATGCGCTGCACGTTATGACCGTCAATAAGTCACGCAGATGGGGCTCACAGTCAGCAGTCACGCTTTGTGTTTGAATCTAGATACAGAGGCAAAACAACAACTGCTTACGTGACAGAGTTATGTGAGGGGAGCCGTCACTGTCTTCATGCTCACTTACATGCATTTCTGTGTGACATACTGCTTGTGCATTCTTCTGCAATAAATCACTTTCTTAATCGGTGTCTTCATCTTGATTTCTAGTAAATATATTAAAAGTCATTAAAATTGCAGAGTGGTTGCTAGGCAGTTTCTTGGCGTTGCTAGGTGGTTGCTATGGTGTTTTGGGTGGTTTCTAGGCTTTTCTAGGTGGCTGTGGGAATATTTAAAAGTGGTAGCTTGCAAATTGTTTGCTAGGTGGTTGCTATGGTGTTTTGGGTGGTTGCTAGGACATTGTAAAATGGTTGCTAGGTGTTGCCAGACAGTTTCTATGCATTGCTAGGTGGTTGCTTTGGTGTT
Source organism: Spinibarbus caldwelli (assembly GCA_039654775.1). Lineage (NCBI taxonomy): Eukaryota > Metazoa > Chordata > Actinopteri > Cypriniformes > Cyprinidae > Spinibarbus > Spinibarbus caldwelli. The sequence goes on along the minus strand of CM077224.1, from coordinate 3,885,850 downwards.
TTGGGTGGTTGCTTTGGTGTTTTCGGAGGTTGCTTTGGTGTTTTGGGAGGTTGCTAGGGTTTTCTGGGTGGTTGTTTGAATATTTAAAAGTGGTAGCTTGCAAATTGTTTGCTACATGGTTGCTTTGGTGTTTTGAGTGGTTGCTAGGGTTTTCCGGGTGGTTGTTAGAACATTTAAAAGTGTTTACTTGCAAATTGTTTGCTAGGTGGTTGCTATGGTTATTATTATTATTGTTTCTATGTTTTTTGTGTGGTTGATAGGATATTGTAAAGTGGTTGATAGGCAGTTTCTAGGCTTTGCTAGGTGATTGCTTGGGTTTTCTGGTTGGGTGGTTGCTTGGGTTTTCTGTTGCTAGGACATTTAAAAGTGTTTAAAATTGTTTGCTATGTGGTTGCTATGGTGTTTTGAGTGGTTGCTAGGCTGTTCTAGGTGGTTGCTAGGGTGTAGGAAATCTATAATTACCTGTGTTTTGAGATGCATGAAAATGCATGAAAATAAGAAAGAAAAAGTTTAATTTGTTTTCTGTAAATCTTAGTCTTGTCTTCCAGTCCAGATATGACAGACAAACACAGTGTGATGTACATTTGATCATTTTATCAGGACATTGTTGTGGTGCAGTTGAAGTTAAAATGGTTTGTTGTTCAGCAGGAGTTGCTGAAGTATTGAAATATTCAGTAGTTTATGGTCTGCTTCGAGCTCTCAAACCCTAAAGCTGCTGAGGTACAAGAACAAAAATAAAAAAACACACTATCTCACGATACTCACTGTGACTTAAAACCATTGGCTGGTGATACACAAAAAACACAAGCTTCGAATGACTCGTTTTACTGCGAACGTTTGATTAGTATTGAGCTCCTGCCTCCCTCAAGAGCACTGTCACCCTAAAACACATCTGTGAGCGCTGGGACCGAGCTTCAGCGGGTCGCACCGAGGGGAAATAAATAAATACAACAGAAACAAACGTCAGCGTTGTCTTCCCTCAGCGTGAGAGTAATAAATAAAATATTAACAGATGCGAGACGTGTGATTCTGGCTCAGTGCACTGGAGTCTTCGCACAAAAGGACGTGTCGCCTGGCTCCTTGTCAATGTCACCTGCGCACGCTCTCGTGTTTGGCAGCGAATCCAGACACTGCGTACTTAGCATGGAAAACAAAAGGCGTCAGCGAGACGTATCGGCAGGGAGTCGCATCGATCTCCAGTAAGGAGAAACAATGAGAGGAAGTGCAGGCTGGTCCCTTCAGTGAGCACTTGTTAATTAATAGCCTGTCTCAGGACGGGATTACATGATATTGCCCCCCGGCTCTTCATCCACGGCTATCTCTTGAAGGTGATCTTTCGCATCTGATGAGCTGTAATGATCCTGTTGTATTTAAATGGGTCCTTTAATGGACCGGGGCGCTTTTGGGGCACTTCAGTGGCCAATTATGGCATTGGAAGCTCATGATACGCTGCTCATCAGTGGTTGTGTAGTGTGAGAGGTGCAGTAGCACCGATTGCTTGACCAAAAACAGCAGGCAATGTTGGTGGGATGGGAATTGTTGTATAGTGGTTTTAAAGGAGCATCCCTCAGCAAGAATTATCTGTAACTTTATAGCCTACTAAACAACAATACTAAACAAAAACAATACTGTTAGACCGGCTCGTTAAAATGAAATGCCCATTTATTGCAACCAAACTAGTGACTGTGTATCTTTAACATTTTGTCAAGGATTCTGAGTTCTGTACTTTCTTTCAATCTACCGTTCTATCTATCCATTGGTCGTTCTATCATTCATTCATTCTATTGTTCATTTTGTTTTCCATTCTATCTATCAGTCTATCATTCTGTCTATCCATTGGCTGTTCTTTCTTTCGTTCTGTCATTCTACCATTTGTTCTATTGTTCATTCTATCTTTCAGTCTATTAAATCCGTCATTCACTCTATCTATGGCTGTCTTTCAGACTATCATTCTATCTGTCTCATTCTGTCTTTCAATCTGTCATTCTATCTATCATTCTATTATCCATTGTTCATTTTATTGTTCGCTCTGCCATTCATTCTATCATTCTGTCTGTCCATTCTCCATTCTGTTGTTCATTATACAGTTTGTTTTATTGTTTGTTGTATCTATCTTTTATTCTGTCTCAAACTATTGCTCAAAATCCATTGTTTGTTCTATCGTTCATTCTGTCATTTGTTTTGTTGTTCAGTCTCTCTGTTTATCTGTTGTTCTGTCTTGTTCTATCGTCCATTCTATCATTCATGCTGTTGTTCTATCTTTCACTCTATCATTCTATCTGTATCCATCGGTTGTTCTTTCTTTCATTATCCTTCTATCATTCATTCTATCTGTCTGTATGTTGTGCTGTCTTTCAGTCTATCTTTCTGTCTGTACATTGTTCATTTTATCTTTTAAAAAAAATCTGATTGGTCTTTCAATTGTTCACTCTATCGTTCATTCTATTATTCATTCTAACTATGTGATCTGTCATTAAATCTATTGTTCTATCTATCCATTGGTCATTTTATCATTCATTCTGTTGTACTTTTTTTGTTAATTTTATATGCTGTTCTGTCGTTGTCTATCATTCTATCTATCCATCATTGGTTCTAGCGCTCTTTCTATCAGTCATGCTGTTGTTCTGTCTTTCAGTCTATCATTCTATATCCATCGGTTGCTCTTTCTTTCGTTCTGTCATTCTAGCATTTGTTCTTTTGTTCATTCTATCTATCTATATGTTGTGCTGTCTTTCAGACTATCGTTCTATCTGTCCATTGTTCATTCTATCTTTCAATCTATCATTCTATCTCATACATTGTTAATTCTGTTGTTCATTCTAACTGTGATCTGTCTTTCAGTCTGACATTCTAACATTCATTTAAACTGTTGTTCTACCTTTCTGTTTTATCTTTCAGTCTATCATTCTATCTATTGTTCATTCTGTCTTTTGTTCTACTGTTCATTCTATCATTTGTTCTTTCTATCTGTTGTTCTGTTGTTCTATCTGTCATTCTGTTTTTCTTATCTCAATGTAAACTTTAAAAAAAGGCTTTATAACACTAACATTCAAAGTTTGCCTTGACAAACTTTCATTTTCTAGTTAATAATGACACTCTTTGCAGGTATTTAAAATTTAGATTTTTTTTAAGTTCTTTTTTTATTATTATTCAAATTCAATTCAAATTGGGTAATTGGACTGAAATGTAAAATACATTCTCATTTCAATGTTGAAAGGTGCTCAACACCGGTAAATTTTAATGTCATGTTTGAATTGGTGGATGAGTCAGTGAAGAACCATAAACAGAGCTATACATTAATTCCATTCCAATATTTTCCACCCAAGTGGAGTTCAAAAGCAAGTCTAATTGGCATTCTGCAGAAACAGAAAGTCTAATGCATTATTCACTGTGACTGCATAGATGTTCTTTTGTTAATGGTGCCCCTCAAAATCAGATATGACCAAAATCGGAGGTTTAAAAGTTTGATCTGCCTGCTAATGAATCAAAAAGAGGCCAAGCAGTCCAGACGACACGCGGATCGTCTAAATGAGGCATTGTGGTGAAAACCTGCTGGCTGTGTGACATCAAGAAGCTCTGAATATTACCACAGCCGTCGGTGGTCACAGCTTGTAGGGAGAGGGAATCTTAACCAATGCAGGAATTAAAATAACATTCACATCCAGTCGTCTGATAACGAGGGGGATGTACAGATGAAGCACTGCCATTGTGCTTGTTTAACTAATGCTCCGCTCTGAAGAGGCCCGCCGAAAATGCCCCGCTGTGTCACAGGAAGATGAAAATGAACGATAATGATCCTCGTCGGAGCGCCCCGACGCTCAGTGAATCATAGTGGAGAAGCTCCTCACAGGACCAGCCTGTCATCAACAAAATATTGCTTATGGATACTCCAAATCAAGCAGGATCTGGAGGTGGACGCATACTTATGCATCACTGATGAGATGTTCGAGAGACGCTCACAGATTGTTCACTAGCTGTCAGAGCCGCTCTGTTAACCAACTAAAAGAAGTGACAGTACTAGGTTAACTACATTTTTCAGTCTTGTGACAAAATATCAGGGGAGTTTTCATTTGAAATTTCATTTCTGCATTATTTCAAAATCAAAATAAAATGATCTTGTGGCTCTTTGTACAGATGATTATATATATACATATATATAAATATATACACATATATAAATATATACACACATATATATATATATATATATATATATATATATATATATACACATATATATAAATATATATATATACACATATATATAAATACACATATATATAAATATATATATATATACACATACATATATATATATATATATATATATTTTTTTTTTTTTTTTTTTTGCTTTTTATAGAATAATGCTGGAGAACATACATGATCATAGAGTTTAATTCAGGGAAGAAACAAATAAGACATTTTTAAAATGCAGGTAATTCACACTCATGTCACGGTGCACTACTGTGCTGGAGCAAGGAGACGCAGAGACGTAGGAGATTCAATGCAACAATAGTCATTTATTAATCCATATCCAAAGGAACACACAGGGAAGCTTGGAGACACACACGTAGCACACGAAAGACGATCAATACTGGAACTCAGATTAACGGACAGACAGGAACTAATATACACGATAACTAAACACAGCTGGACATAAATGAACCAATAATTAACTAATAAGAACAGGAACTACCAAATAAGGACCTAACAGGAACACAACAGGAACACACGTGACACATTACTGTGCTGATAATAATTTGTAATGACAACTTCTGGTATTAAATTAGAAAAAAACAACAACAAATGGTGTATTTTCATTTGTGCTCTCAGACTTTTATAGCCCAAGTTCAACAAGAATAAATTTAGCGTGACAAATTGTTACGCTGATGTGATGTTTTTATGTCACATTATATCATGCATGCAGCCTTGCAACCAAGCGAGCTGTTTGAATAATCAAATGCACTCTACTAGAAATGGAAGACTCATTCTTTTAAGCAAGTTGATTCACTCAGATGGTTCATTTTAATGAGCTGCTTAAAAGACTATTCATTGATTCAACTGAATCATTTGCATTGCGTTAAGAAAAAAAAAAAAAAACTGTTGTTTAGCAATGTTTTTATTTGTTGTTGTTTTTTTTTTTTTGTTAAATATATAAATTTTAGTTTTATTATTTAGTGTAACTTCTATCTATCCATCTGTCCATCCATCCATCCGCCCATTGTTCATCTGTTGTTTTATCCATCTATCCATTATTTATCAATCCTTCTGGCCATTATATAACCATTATATATTTATCCATCCATCCATCCATACATACATACATCCTTCATTCTATCTTTCATTCTATCCAACTGTCATTCTGTTCATCCATCCTTCCAAAGTTCATGTCTCTCAAATCAAGATGATGATTTTTTTATTTTTTATTTTTTTTTGGTTATTTGTCCCTATCATAGCTATTTAAATATATTTGAATCAATTTATTATTGATCTCACATGAAATCTTTTAAATCAATTATAGTATTTCAGCTTTTGAAAGCGAACAGCTGGGAACCTGCCAAAGTTCAGCCCCATAAATATGAATGACTGAGACTCTACGGGTGAGCAAACTCGCTCACAGCTGTTGCAAAGCCCAAATAAACCCACAACCTCCAGCTTAATGCCGCTCTGAGCAACTAAACCACAATTTCCTCCATCAAACGTACTTTTTTAAGGGTAAATTAAGGGCTCACCATCTCTTTTTGAGTCACTTCTTTCAAAACCCTGTCAAACATGAAATCAGTGTTGAGTGTCTAAACACTCTCTTATTTACTCTTGACTTGTCCAGGATACAAACACAGATACGGCACCCATTAGTGTGGCCATTTGCAGGCATTAGAGCTCAGAGTGTGTCATGAGTTATGGCACCCTGCAGAAAAATAAAGTGCTGCATGTGGGGAAACCAAATGCTGATGCTGTCTCTGTGTGCCACTGCTGCTGAGAAATTATGCATTTATCTCTCTTTTATACATATATATGCTTAGTTATGTTAGCTGTTTGGTTAACTTGTGATAGACGGAAGCCTGTGAAAACACACTGTATGCGAAAGTTCCCTCACATACATGTTAGCCAATCATATTCCATAATATAATAACTAATTATGCAAAAATGATTGACATGCAGAGAGATCCAAGGTTTCTGATTAGCTGACGTGCAAACACTGTCAGACTGTTTTACATAGGTAATAGTTCCATTTTATGTGTGTGTATTTAAATGAAATAGCTTTAAAATACATTTTTAATACTCTTCTCATTTTAATGGTTGCCAGTGGAGGAAATGCTTTTTGTCTCCAGAATGGCATAGTTACAGCATCTACCAGCTAATCGACCCATGCTAACCCAGTATCAAATGTGACTTTCCAAAGATGCATTGTGCAGTGTTGTGTATGGTAATCAGTTAGCCATTGCCACAATTGATGCATATCTGTGGTTCATGAAATACTGCCTAATATTCTTCGGCATTCGTTCATAACAGTTCCTCATCAAACTCTCTGTTCTGTTAAACACCCTGTCCAGTTTGAAATTTCAGTCTGATTAAATGTTGATTTCCACAATACTTGCAGTCACTCTATAACCATGTAATTTACTAGCAGATGCCTGTAGTGTGTTGGAAATATGAAGATATGTCAACATGAGATGTGTCAGTGCATCTGAATTTTGCAAATGAAAGAGGAATATTAAATCTCATCTTATTCATTCAGACGTGATCTCTCTGTGTAAATGCAAATAGCAGAGAAATTGACTGAAATGTGAAATATTGGAAAGTGTTTATTATAAATACTCACCTGCAATAATATGTAATTTATTGCAATAGACATCATTTATTTTATGAGGAAACAAACTGCAAAAAATAAAATACTGTAAACCTTTTTATGTGTTGTATTGTGTTATACAGTGATGGGTAAATTACTCTAAATTGCTATAATCTACTAATTACACCTTCAAACGTGTATTTAGATTGCCATACTAATTACTCTCTTTAAAAACTATTTCACTACTCATTACTAACTGCTTTCTAAATTCCATATTAAACTCAACCAGTTGAACAATACAAGGATAGAAATGAAACTGCTCTTTCAATTCTTTCTAATAAGTAATATAAAATTGCTTTAATTATTCTTGACCTGACCAAATGCATTTTAACATTCTGATGTTTAAACCACTGTTGGTTTATATAGAATTGTTTTATAGTCTATACAGTATTTATTGCAATTACATGAGAAGTAACTGTAACTAAATTACAGAAAAATTATAAGTAATCCCTTACTTTCAAGGGAAAAGTAATTCAATTACAGTAATTATTTAGTGATGCATTACACCCAACACTGGTGTCATAAGATTTACAAAACATACTGCTAAATGAATTAATTGATGGATTTAAATAAATAGCAGTGACTGACGTCTTTTTGATATCTGGTTTTATGAAAACAGCAGCGTTTCCACCTGACGCAGTGCAGATAAATGCTAAAGGATTCCATTTCAAACGATGACAGTTCATTAATCCTGTAGAAAAGAGAACGGCGGCTTTCTAAGATTGAATTTCATTCGAAGTATATATGCAAGATAATTCATATTAAATGTTTGTTCTTTGGTGTTTGAATGCAGATAGATATTGAATGTATTATTATCCAGTTTTGAAAGGCTTCTTTAGAAACCACAGCATACGTGAATGAAACTGAAATTATTCAGAATTCAAGGCTATACTTGTTTGCTTGCACACTTTGTCAACAACATTTCTTACTGTATCAGTTATTTGTTCTCTAACTATCTTTTAGCTGTTACTTTTGATTTACTTTCATGTATTAAGCACAGCACAAAGCAAAACAATCAAATTTAAAATAAAAGACAGAAACTGAAATCCTGTTGTTTTTATTCTTTTGATTTATACTGACATCATTGATTGGATCTCTTCAGACAATATAATAGTCGAATGTTCTGTCCTGATCTCTTTTGTCTGAAGGACGTCTCAGGTGCTTCATCTTTGGCTCAAAATATTAAATCTTAGGGTTATTTTAATACACGTGCAGCTTATTGATCTGTTATATTCAATTTACTTGACGCTTCTCAGCCGCTAATGGAGGTTTTATCCTCTTGAGAGCTTTCAGTTGAGTTTATCACTCTGAACCGCTGTAAACTTTATGAAAGCTAACGTTAACATCCATTTATCAGGATAATGAGGAGGGATTTCAGCTCACCATGTCAAAGATGTCAGACTTATTTACTTTGGTGATTGTGGTTTTGGTCATTTACATATAGTTAACATGTCAGTGAATTATGTTGTTTACAAAGTGGTTAATGGAAATGTAAAATTATGAAAATTATGCATATACACTGTGTGCCGAATTATTAGGCAAGTTGATATTCTGGTCATATTTTTTTCCAAGAAGATTTTTACCAATTCCAAACTACATCAATCTTAATAACTACTATTGACTTTGTATTTAATCCTTTATAAGTGATATATAATTGTCCATGAAGGCCAAATTCTGGAAGATCAGTTCTTCAAACAGTGGTACAAGAGGATGTGGTGCTGGTCCTTCAAGAGTCACTCAAAACTTATATGTCCATAAAGCTTATGAAAAATTAGTCTTAATGTATTTCACAACACTTCAGCATGCTATTCTTATTAAGTGAGGGTCATTTTCTAGGATTTTTTACCCAAGCAAAGTCCCTGAGAACCTGACACACTGCACTTGTGGAGACTCCGGGAAGGTTGCAGTTCTGGAAAATGATGGTGCTGGAGACTAAATGGTTCCTGATGTTTTCTCACCTAATTCCTCACCTTAATTCTTGATTATTTTGCAGTTAACAAGTGTCATTTCTTCTCCACTTGTTTTTTCTGACTCTGCTGACCCAATGAGCATTTCGCTGCCCAATGGTCATGTACAAAGTCAATAGTAGTTATTAAGATTGATGTGGTTTGGAATTGGTAAAATGTTCTTGGAAAAACAAAAAAAAAAGTATTACCAGAATATCAACTTGCCTAATAATTCAGCACACGGTGTATTTATAAGTTAATATAAATTATGCATATATCTATCTATTAGGGTTCATTGGAGATATAATGTTCCAACAAGCCTGCTTGATTAATTACCAAAGAAGAATGTCAAAATTATTCAGCAAAATAAGATTTTCTTATCAAAGTGATAAAATGTTGTGTTGCAAAAATGAGTACACCCTCCTGAAAATTACTAAATAAAACTAAAAAAAAAAAAAAAAAAAAAAAAAGTATATTGAACCAAAACTTTTAAAGACAAGTAATTTCCTGACAATTGAAAGTGTTATATAGCCCACTGAATCATACTCAGACTTAATGCTGGCAGCAGTGGAACCACTAGGGAGAGAACTGCCAGGTGACTTATTTCTTAGCATAAAAGAGGAATGTTACAAGAGGAATACCAAATTATTGTTTTAAGTGTGAAAATATAGCAGAAGTAGCACCGACATTCAGAAACAATAGACTTGTGACAAGGCTCCTGAAATAATCAGGTCTTCACTTTAAGTTTTCATTTAGTGATGAGTAAATTTTTGCTAGAAAAAGAGCAGGAGAAATAGCGTGCAAGTGTCTCAGAGCCGGCAAAAGGTATGAAAAGAGTGACACTTTATCTCACAGAGTATGACGCAGCCTGCAGAAGTGACATGCATGGTTGTTGTCACCACTAGAATTACCTACTGTAGCCAAAGCAAAATAAACTCATTTAACCTCTTCCAAGCCCCATATTTACAAAACAGAGACTTCTGGGAATCCATACTCTGGTCCCAAGAGACCAAGTCAATCATTTCGGATCCAAAAGCATCAAAAATGTTCTGGTGTTGCTTGAGGAGGAGTACAGTGAGAAGTGCTTGGTACCCACAGTGACGTTCAGTGGTAGTAAAGCTTTTATATAGGGATGAATGAGTGCTGAAGGTGTGAGGGAGTTGTGCTTTATCAATGCTGTCATGAATTCACACACTACTGTGTGATGTAATACAAAAACTTGAAACAGAAGATGCTACCCTCCCCTCATTCCCTGTGTTATTGGGCATTTTTTCAGCATGACAATGAAGATATTCATTCTCCCAAGGTGAAAATCCTTCTGTGGACAGGTATTTCACTCAATCTTAACGCTCTTGAGCAGCTGTGGGGGATTCTGTAGAGACGAACTGAGCAAAACTCCCCATTAAAGACCAGAGTATTTAAGGAGGTCGTCCTTCAGGAGTTAAACAGAACAGATGTGAAAAGTTGTTTTTATTAAGTATATGTTTAATACATTTCAATTTTGCCATCTTTCCATGAATTATATTAGTGATCATTAAAAAAATACATCTTATATATTTATTCAGAGGAGGTGTACTCATTTATGCTGTGCACTCTATCTATCTATCTATCTATCTATCTATCTATCTATCTATCTATCTATTAGGGGTGGAACAATACATGTATTCGTACCGAACCGTCACGGTACGGACACCTCGGTTCGGTGCATGAGGCCTTACAACGAATACAGGCAATTCCCCCCCAATCCAGAAGGGGGCGCCCGCAATAATGCAACGCTGTTTGATAACCACCAGCAGAAGAACAGCGAATGCCATGAGTTGCGCACTGGAAAACAAAGCGCCTAGACAGTGACCATGTGCTGATTCTGAAAGCGTCTCTCACATAGACTGACAAAGGAGTATACTTTAAAGGCTTGCACACTCAACTGTTTGCGAAATGGAGCTTTGTGCTCGTGTATCCTATCTCTCTCATTCAGCACAAATCCAAATATTCCATAATATTTCCATATTTGTGATGTAACTTATCTGAATGATAAACTATTATTTATTATGTAAATGATAGACTTTGTACTTTAGTCGCATTCCAAAGGTGACACAGAGGCGGGTGCGCTGATGTTTGGTTCACTGTATTTTATTTTGATAAAGTACCAACTGTGCTTTCAAGTTAGCAATACTGGAACTGATGTGTTGTGTGTGTGTGTATGTGTGTGTGTGTGCGCGCGCGCGCTCCGGCACGATCACTTCATCTGTTTCCTTATACCAACAGAATCAACTTTAATAAACACTTATTGTCTTATTAATAATGCATCACTGTATAAAGGTCTGCTTTTATTTGTGTACACTCACAAAGAAAACAAAATGCGCTTTTGTAAAATAAGGAAAACAAATAGAATGTCGCTTTCTGCCATTTGAGTTTCCTTTCTGTGAACAAATTAAGCGTGTCACAAAAATTTACTGAAAACCTCAGCATATATAGGCTACATTACGTGTCACACTTTTTTTTTTCCCCTTGGTTATCTGTAAACTAAATCAAATATATTTAAAGAATTTATTCTTTGTATGTATTTATTTACTTCAGATTTTATATATATGTAATAATATTTAGTATTTCCACATGTAGGTGGAAAATATTGTAATTTGTACTACTGTCTGTTCAAAATAAATTAAAAGAAACTGAGCATAGTAGCTTTGTTTTTTTTCCTTGTTGTACCGAAATTGTATCGAACCGTGACCCCCGAACCGAGGTACGTACTGAACCGTGACATCTGTGTACCGTTCCACCCCTAATGTCTCTCTCTCTCTCTCTCTCTCTCTCTCTCTCTGTGTGTGTGTGGTTGCTAGGGTATTCCAAATGCTTGTAGCATGATACTATGTTGTTGCAAGGACTTTCAGGGTGGTTGCTAGGGTGTTTCTGTGCAGTTACTGTGGTATTCTGAGTACTTGTAACATGTTGCTATGTGGTTACTAGGGCATTCTGAGTGGTTTCTAGGGTAATTTGTGTACTTTTAACTTTTTTAGGACATTGAAGTTTGGTTTTTGTGGTGTTCTGAACACTTTCAGCATATATGTGATTGCTAGGGCATTCTAGGTGGTTGCTAGGGCATCACTACAGTATATAGTTACTAAGGTGTTCTGGGTGCTTTGATCGTCCTATGTTGTTACTGCGGTGTTCTTAGTGTTTTTAGTATGTCGCCATGTGGTTGCCAGGCTACTCAGAGTACTTTTAACATGTTGCTGTGTGGTTGCTATGCCATTGCCAATATGCAGTTACTGTGGTATTCTGAGTACTTGTAACATGTTGCTATGTGGTTACTGGGACATTCTGAGTGGTTGCTATGGTAATTTGTGTACTTTTAACTTTTTAAGACATTGTATTTTGCTTTTTGTGGTGTTCTGAACACTTTTAGCATGTTGCTATGCGGTAGCTAGGGCATTCTGGAATGTTGCTAAGGCATTTAAATATGGTTGCTAGGGTTTCTGGGTGACTGCTAAAGAATTGCTTTGTGGTTGCTAGGGTAGTCTGAGTGGTTGCTAAGGAAGTCCTGTGTGGTCGCTAGGGTATTCTGTGTGGTTGCTAAGGAAGTGTTGTGTGGTCGTTAGGGTATTCTGGGTTGCTGATAAGGAATTGCTGTGTGGTTGTTAGGGTATTATTGATGGTTGCTAAGGAGTTCCTGTGTGGTCACTAGGGTATTCTGGGTGGCTGCTAAGGAATTGCTGTGTGGTTGCTAGGGTATTGTGGGTGGTTGCAGAGGAATTGTGGTGTGCGGTCTCTGGAGTATTGTGGGTGGCTGCTAAGGAATTGCTGTGTGTTTGCTAGGGTATTATGTGTGGTGGTTAGGGTATTATTGGTGGTTGCTAAGGAATTCCTCTGTGGTCACCAGGGTATTCTGGGTGGCTGCTAAGGACATGCTGTGTGGTCTCTAGGGTATTCTGGGTAGCTGCTAAGGAATTGCTGTGTGGTCGCTTTGCTAGGGTATTATGTGTGGTTGCTATGGTATTGTGGGTGGGTGCTAAGGAATTGCTGTGGGGTTGCTAGGGTGGTTGTTAAGGCATCTCTGTGTAGTTTCTAGGGTATTCTGGGTGGTTGCTAAGGAATTGCTGTATGGTTGCAAGGGTATTCTGGGTGGCTGCTAAGGAATTGCTGTGTGGTTGCTAGGGTATTCAGGGTGGTTGTTAAGGAATTCCTGTGTGATTGCTAGGGTATTCTGGGTGGCTGCTAAGGAATTATTGTGTGTTTTATTGGTGCTAACACATCAATATGGCTGCAGTTCCTCCTTCAGTGGGATTTTTTTATCTGTTATATCGTCTGCCAAGCAAAAATGGTAAGTTTGATCTCCGAGAAAAGCAGCAGAGCGTCTCCTTAGAGGTTTGTTCTGATCTCTAACCCGACGTATGAGTTTGCATCAATAAATAAGCATGTAAATAGCTGCAGACGGTCCAGTCCGTATTCTCCTGCTCTGTTATTAATGACCGGCTCTGCGGTTTCTCCCAGACTTTGCATTCAACATTATTCCCCTCACTGACTTAATGAGCTGCGGCGTGCATGTGGCAGGTTGCCTGATTTTGTTAATGAAGCATGAAAAGGCCAAGCACACATCATTCTGCTGAGCGCTTCTATAATCAGCCGCAGTGACGGTGATACGTCAGCCCCTCTGCCAAGAGCCAAAGAAGTCAATTCCCCGAGCGGCTCCAGGTCCCATTAAGATCTAATACGCCCACACCTGTCCTTCCCTCCCTGTGGTCAGTGCGGCAGGCCTCTGATTGATCAACACACGTGCCTTTAGATGTCTCTGTAAACTCACAGTGCAAGACGTGGACATTTGTGATGGCTGATTTGCTTCACTAGAGGCTTTTACTGTGATGAGACCGTCATTTAGACATGAATAATTGTGCTTTTAGTCAATAAAAAGAAAATCAATTTGCTTGTGTGTTTTAATTTAAGTAAGCTGTAATTTATGCAGACTAATATATCTGTTCTGTTTTTTCATATTATAAACATATAAACACACACACACATATATATATATATATATATATATATATATATATAGAGCACTTGAAAATATTGTGCATAGCAATAACATGACATCTTTGTCAATCACCCTTTAATGTTTATTTATTTCTTTTTCTAAGACTAAAATGTGGTCTTGAAGAATTGCTTGACTCAGGTCCAGAGCTATCAGCGGCTGTTGGTCGATGGTTTATGTCTGTGTTTGGTGAACTCTCACTTCACTTATCTTAGTTCAGTTTGCCCTTGAATGTGCAGCGACTCAATAGCTGAACCCAAATGACGGTCTCTGTCGTCACTCGGCTCTCCCTGCCACACCAGGCATAAAATCTCACATCCAGCGACTGCGCCATGAAAAAGCACTCAGCTCAGTAACGACACACCGGCTGCGCTTCCTCAGGCCGGGACCCTGTTATCCCTCCGGACCCTTACAGTAAACAACTTCTCACCTCCCTGTCCTCTGTGAGACAGTGGAGATAATGGAACGGAAAGGTCAGCTACGGGCTGCTTCTGCCTGAGTTTTAATTTGTGAAGTTTGAGGGGGGTCAGAAGAAAGCTCTCAAGAAAACAGCATTTATCAGCACATATTCCTGCTTTTTTCTTGTTTTTCTTGAGATGAAAGAATTACATTTTGGCTAGAAGTAGATATTCAGAGTTACTCTGTGTTTTCATGTAAGACGTGTGGAATGAAATGAAATGGGATTTTTTTTTTTTTTTCAGTTTTTTTTTCCAGTTTTTTTTTTTTTTTTTTTGGTTTATTTAAATGTAATGTTTATTTAAATTTACTTATTCTTTTAATTAATTTACATTTTTATTTTTTTCTGTTTTTATTTTATTTATTATTTTATTTAAATGTATTATATTATTTTATTAATTTATATGCAATGTAAATGCTGCAAGAATCACAACCAGGCTTTCTTATATTATAATTAAATGTTTAATGTTTCTCACATTAAAAGTGCAATATTAAATAAATGAATAAAATAAAAATAAAAAATAAAGATTTTTATCCAAAATCGTGCAGCTTTAGTTCGAGCTAAACATCAGATTGCCCTCACTGAAATCATCTATTTATTTATTTATTCATTTATTTATTTATTTGTCTGGTGTCTGGATAACCTGAATAATGCCATTAAGACAGTTTAAGTTTTAGTTATTTGAATAATTTCAGTTACATTTTAATTAATTAAACTAAATTAAAACAACAAATGTTGGCTTTTTTAAATTTCTGTTTTATTATTATTATTATTATTATTATTATTATTATTATTATTATTATTTTATTTATTTTTACTTTATTTTAGTTAAAGTTTATTTTATTCCAAATATTTACTATAATAACCCTGTTGTAGTTTTGTATCAAGGTGGTTAAGAAAACGCTCAGATTAACTTGAAAGCAGTGCGATTTATTGCACAATGTGATAGAAATAAAATGTTTGTATTGGAAACTCAGAATAACATAGAGAGGTTGTGTCATTCTGTTTATCCAAATCCCATTATAAATAATTAAATATAATGTATTTAAAGCAGCAAGTACATTTATTAAAAAAAGGGGGGAATAAATATCTTCAGCATTTTGCTTTTGGACTCTTTCTGTGGCAGGATTCTGTTACTCAGGAACATCGTCTCTCACGTGGGACTCACATCGGATAAAGTGTCCATAATCTGATGCTCATTTTGTGCCAAAAATGCTAGGAAGAAGATTTCATCATGATATTTCCCTCCATCGAATCTGTTCAGCATGCATAATGGTTTAGTGATTCATCTGTTCCAAACAGTCAAGACTAATGAGTAATTAGAAATGCGATCATACGCGCTGGCCCATTTTGCGAGGTGGCTCTTGCACAAGCTTAACATGCTAATTGAGTTTAAATCGCATGCATTGTTCGCCGCAGCGTAATCTGGGGAGATGCACGTACAATTGCAAATATTTTGTTAATTTTTTTTGCTCGAGAGGTAATATAAATGCTCGGTGCCAGGCCTCACGGTAATGCATCTAGCGTTATGCGTAAAGAGATTTGTTTAATCTGCCAGTCTATTCATAACGGTCTCCTCATAGCGCACGGCTACGGCTGGAGGAGGAACATGGAAATTCTGCTTCGATCGCCAAATCCTGTGAATAAAACTGTGGGAAGCTACTGTACATGAGCTGAATGTTGATCTCGCTCGTTGGATTTCTCTCCAGCTTAACTCTCTCAGCTGGAAACCGAATAGCTTTCCAGAGCTGTCGGAGGCCCTTGACTGCGATACGAGACGGTTTTGTATGCGTGAACATCTTTCATGTTTGCATGCACCAATCAAATGCATTTGAGACACTTAAAATTGCTGAATGTCATTGCATTAGATAACAGTATTAATAGAATATTGTTGCACAAGCACGGTTTGCAAGAACATTTGGCAAAAAGAACTTTCTTGTGTTCCAAATGACGGAAAATAAAGTCTGCAGGTACTATGGTGTATTTAGCACCTAATGCAATGATATTCAGACAGTTTTCGTGTCCATTTGAGGGAATCTGAAGTGTGCATGTTTCCTCTTCTGCAGTTTAACATGACAGTTTGAACCCTCTTGTCAAAAGGTCTCTTTTTCTATCCAGTCATCCAGACACTGAGAAAGTTTGCGTATTTGCCGTCAATGTCTGGGACCTTTACCCAGCTCTTGGCTTTGTGACCTTATGGCATGTGCAGGTTGGAGAGATTTTCTCGCTCTGGTGTGAGATGGATTCATGTGCACTTTACCTTGTGTAGACCACATTTAGACCTGCATATAAGCTTTGCATTCAGTGCTTAAGGTGTTAATAACTTTAATTAAGAAGTGTTTAATGCATTTTTCTCTCTTTAACGACAGCGAACTAGTTGTGCATAATACATTAAAACAGTCTATTTTTTTATCTGAAAGATAAATAAATATAAATAAATAATGAAATAAATAAATGCAATGTTGAAAAAATAATAAAAAATAAAAACATTAAGAATTAGGAGGTTTTAATGCATTTTTCTCTCTGTCTTGAATAACAGTGAGATTATACAGTAGGTGTGCATAATACATTAAAACAATGTAGGTTTAAAGAAATATAAATTATAAATAAAATATATACTAAAATATTCAAAATAAATATAATTATAAATAATACAATAATTAGATTCATTTCTAATATAAAACTAATAAAATAAAAACATTTATATATTAGTATATATATATATATATATATATATATATCAGTTAAGAAGGGTTTTAATGTATTTTTCTCTTTCTTGAATCACAGCAAAATTACTATAAATTTAAAGAAAGTAGATTTATTTTAAAAATAAATATAAATTAGAAAAATAAAATAAAAAAATACGTATTTACATTTTTAATTAAAATAAAATAAATGTACTTTGTTTCTTGTTATATGCAGTATGATATGTTCTTTCCAACATTATGAAAACATCAGGATAGTCGTATTTGCTAAGGCAGGTTTCGCTATATTTATATTGTTCACTATTGTTACACATATTTGTGGTTATTGGATTGTTCTTTACAACATTCTAGCAACCATGCAGAACACCCTAGCAACCACTTGGACACATCCTAGCAACCGCCATAAATACCCTAAGATAAAGTTTTGCATGAGCATCACCACTCATATTTTATTTAGAAATATATATATATATATATATATATATATATATATGTATGTGTATATATATATATATATATATATATATATATATATATATATATATATATAAATACTTTTAGAAATGTGAAATTGCTGTTTTGCCAATAAAAACATGCAGATGAACTCTGCTAAATAAATAATTGTAAATGTACAAAAATATAATTACTGAGGTCCTAATGCTGATGGAATAAAAAAAAAAAAAAAAAAAGTCAGACAGTTTTGGAATGTTATAGTAACTTGATGAAATACTGTAGTTTTAGTATTCATTCAGTGATAGTCAAACTTTGGTGTTTGACAGGTTCCTCATGCAGCTTCTTGAGTTATTTATTTATTTCATTTATATGTGTTTTTTTCCTGTGGATTTTGGAATAAAACGGCAAAATGTAAAGAAAGTTGGCAGTACCAGCAGTGAGATTTTGATGAGATGTCATGCTGTGCTTTTCGCAAACAAGAGAGAGTGAGACTCGCCGCATTCTGCTTTCTCTTACTGTTGTGGCTTTATGTTTTTGCAAAAGTTGACTTTTCAGTTCATTTATTCATGAAAGAATTTATTTATTTTTTGGTTTTTACTTAACTTTGATGTGTTTATGTTGAAGTTTTATGCCCGACTGAAACTGAAACTAAACGACTGAAAGCCACTTAGTTTGGTTAGTCGTTAAGTTCCAGAAAGAATAAATGCTGAATTGAGAATGAGTCCACAGCACACACATTCAGCTTTCTGAATCACATCACTCAATAAAAAGAGTGAAAACACTGTTCTGTTATAATTGAGTGGTTTTAAACGTACCTATTTAAACTTTTTCATATTATTATTCTTTCTGAGGCTAAATTTAGTCAGTATCTCATCTTTTGTAGTTTTCAAGTTAGATCCACCAAACTCAGCTCAAACTTTCAGACTGGTCTGACTTGGGTTGCTATATCTTTTCTAATTTTTATTATTATTATTATTATTATTATTATTTTATTTATTTATTTTTTTTTTCTTAAATCATGCTAGCAACATGCTAAAATATGTTGTTGATGTGTTAAATCATGTTAGCAATATGTAAAAGTATTAGCAAGTGCTAATTCATGCTAGAAACATATTAAACATGTAAAAAAAAATTAGTAACGTTAAATCATGTTAAACATGTTAACAACGTGCTAATTCATTCTAGCAACATGCTAAAACATGCTAAAACATGCTAGCGATGTACTAAATCATGTTAGAAACATGTTAAAACATTAGCAAGTGCTAATTCATGCTAGAAACGTGTTAAACGTTAAAATTTAGCAGCATGTTAAAACATGTTAGCAACTTGCAAAATCATGCTTCAACATGTTAAATATATAAAATTTTGTCATGCTACGTTAACAATGTTGAAACATGCTAAAAACGTGTTAAATCATGTTATCAATGTGTTAAAACATGCTAGCAATGTGTTAAATCATGTTAGCAAAATGTTAAAAAGTTAGCAAGTGCTAATTCATGCTAGCAACATGTTAAAACTAGTTAGCAATGTGCTAAATCATGTAATCTAGTAACATATTAAACCTGTTTAATCATGTTATGTTATGTTAATAATGTTAAAACATGTTAAAATGTGTAAATTAATTCAGCAACATATTAAACATATGAAATTACATTTTTTTCTTTTTTTTTGCTGGGATTTGATGCAGTGACACAATTTTGTGTCATGATTACATAATGACGTCATCGCACCATGACATCACAATGTCATTTAACAACTTTTAGCAACAAATCAACCCTCCTTTAGCAACTTCCCCTGAAACTTAGTTGGCAACACTGGGCTTGTAACTATACTCTAATTACTACTTTGAAAATTATAACGTGTTAAATTACTCAGTTACTAAAAAAGTAATCAAATTACAGTAACGCGTTACTAAATAATATGTTACTGCCTAACACTGTTAGCAATATGCTAAAATGTTAACAATTTGATATATAATGTTAGCAACGTGCTAAATCATGCTCTCAATGTGTTAAAACATGGTAGCAACATGCTAATTCATGTTATCCACATATTAAATCAAGCTAGCAACATGCTGAATCATGCTTGAAATGTGCTAAAACGTGTTAGCAGCATGTTAAATCATTTGCTTAAACAGTTTAGCATTAGAACATGTTAATAACATTTTATTGACTTCAAATTAATTTTTCAGACTTCAAGCTTTTCAAAGTTATTTCAAACTTTCAAACATCAGTTTAACACCGTGTGCATCACTGTGTTTGTCTCTCAGAGTGTTTCCATGCTGAGTTTTGTCCAGATGACTGTCTAGACTTCCCCGTGTCCTCTTGTTTATCAGAGCAGCAATATTCAGCAGCGCTCATCTGTTCGGCCTACAGCTGTCAGTCATCCGGCCCCCGGCGTCTATATTATCATCACCCGCCAACCTCTTAATCTAACCTGCGCTTTAAAAGAGCTGTAGCTTTCTCTGGCGTCTGCAGCGGAGGCTCCTCACACCAAGGTGTAGCCGGAGGGATGATGGTGTGTATTTCACACTTCACATACAAGCTAAATAATGAAAAACCTGTCAGACTACAATGGAATGTTACAGAGTAAAAATAGAAAGCATGTATGTTTTGTGAAGATCGCACAGGTTTCTGGTCTCAAAATCATAGGAGCGTTAAAACAGATGATATGAAATATGCAAAAATTCACAGGAGAACTTGAGACGTGGTTCAAATGAAAGTGGCAATATCAGGAAGCCATGGGAAAATTCTCTTAATTAACTTGATGCAATGCTTATTTTTAACAAGGTACATCTAAAAGAAACAGACCTTTTTGCTGATCTAAAAAGAGAAAATTATTACATACTATAATTGGTGTTGATGTAAAATTAAAAATTACATGGTGTTACTTGAAATAAATTAAAATTTACATTTTTGTTAATAAATAAATACCACATAGCCTAAACACATTTAAAAAATAACAAAAACACATAAAATGACAATCTTGAATTAAAAATTTAAATGAAAATAAAAAAGCTATTCAAAATATTAATAGATACTTTAATAGTACGGTATAGTAACATAAATAATGTTAAAACAACACTGTTTCTAGGTAGCACTGCATGCATTATTCCCTTTTAGATGGTAAAAAAAAATGCAATATAAATATTGACATTATTACTTTTTAAAAAGGTTTTGGTAAAAAAGAAAAAGAAAAAAAGAGTAATTTAAAAATATAACTGAAATAAAAAAATAAAAATAGTAATAAAACAAAAACAAAATCAATCAATCAACCAATCAATCAGTCAATAAATTGCAAAAGCACATAACAAAATTACTAAACATTAAAAATTAAATTGAAAACTGAAAATATAAAAATAAATTATTCTTTTATAAAATAAAATATTAATGAAAATGTATTAAAAATAAAATTAATAAAAATAGTTGTTTAAAACTGACTGTTTTACCCAGTATTATTTCTACTCTTATCAAAGTATTTTGTCAGCATGCTAGAGTTTTCCATCCTTATACATACAACACAGATTAAGTTATAGTAAAGGCTAGTACAATAGCCGCATGATTGTTTTGACACATGCATCGATCTCATTTCACGTTTCATTCTCAGGGCAGATGCTTTTCAGGAGCAGAAGCCAAAAATGCGATCCGCAAAACCGTGCTAAAACCAGCCTTTGTGTGTCAGTGAAGCCATCCGTTACACCTGTGGTTAAACCGGCAGAAATCTGCCGTGCAGTTTGCATTACACGGTTTGTGTGGGAAGTTAAACATGGAATGTAAGGTACAGTATAAGTAAACAGGAATGGAAAGCTGGCCTGATATCAAGTCATGTACATGAGTTAAGGTTGAGCAGATGTCTCCCGTGGGTCATATCAGAGCTATAGGAGAAAGTTTTGTCTTACAGTCAGCGATCGTAAACTCACAATTTCAGTTTAATGGGCCTGACATAAAGGAATTACCACAGGAGAGTGCTTGGAGCCCAATAGTAACAGTTTATCCTCGGAGGAGACGTAATTCAGTGATAGATTCTGTTTATTCCATTCAGATAGCGTTTGAGAACCGGAGAGACGGATCTGTAGCATGAACTGAAGCAAGAGGGCTGTAAAACGCATACTTGAAACAGATGTTTGCTTTGTGCTGAGGCGTTGTGTGCCGAATGAATTGTGTTTTCTTTGCTGTAATAACTTAGTGCTGTTGGGTGGGAGAGTTGCAAACAAACGGGCAATTGTCTTTAAACCATTCGTTTACCAGATAATGAAGATTCTGTCATTATTTACACCCACAATAGAGGCAAGAAGTACCTTAAAGTATCATAAATTAGTCCATACAACCTGTGCACTATATTCAAAGTAGTTTGAAGTCATGTAACAACATAAAACACATTTTAATCTTATTCACTTATATTTTATTTTATTTTATTTTATTTTATGTTATGTTATTAATTACAACTTAGAAATATTTGCCTTTATTTATAGGATTCATTTCATTTTATTTTAGGATTCTTTGGCTTAATTTAAGTTAATTTAACTTAATTCAGAATATGAATAGATACTATAATATAGCAATAAAATAGTAGTAAAATATAATAATATAAATAATGCTAAAATAATTAATTAAATAATTAAATTTAATTCAATTCAACTCAATTTAATTCAATTCAATTATACATACATACATATATATATATATATATATATATATATATATATATATATATATATATATATACACACATACACACATACATACATACATATATATATATATATATATATATATATCAGGGCTGTCAATCGATTAAAATATTTAATCGCGATTAATCACATGATTGTCATGAGTTAACTCGTGATTAATCACAATTTAATCACACATTTTTATCTGTTCTAAATGTACCTTAAATTAATACTTTTCATGTTTTAAATACTCTAATCAACATGGGCAATGACAAATATGGATGCTTTATGCAATATATGTTTATTATTAGTGAATCCATAGTTAACAGAGCCTGAAGACTAGACATGTTTCAAAGATCATAGATGTATTTTAAAGAACTTGTTCATGTCTATTAGACAGATGAAAAAAGAAATACCAGGTTCCCATTACTTCTCTTTCTTTGCACTGAGCAATTTACTTACACAAACCTGTTTACATTTCCGCATGACAGGGCATTTCACCTCTTCTGAACATGCAAAATGTACATTTATTATTTATTATTACATTTGTTTGCCTCTCTGTGCTCACATACTGTATTTTTATGCAGCTAAATTCTCAATAAAACTGTTTTCATTGATATATTTTACTGTTTCTGTTGTCAGACAACGGAATGAATATGAAATAGTGACTGAAATGCGACCCATAGGACTAAATAACCAGCTCTCCCTTCCAAGATGTTAATCTGCACAAACCCAGCCATCGTCTGATAAAATCAAATAGGCTATACATAAGATAAAGACAATAGCTGTGCTGTGATTTCGGCTATACTTGCATGTTAAATTAGAGAAGCAACATAACATCTGTTTTAGCTGAAAGCACTATTCCTCTCATCCGCGCGCTGAACAGAGCAGACGTGGAGAAAGAGTTGTGTGTGCGCAGCGGGAAAGAGAGGCCTCGCGCTCGTGCGGCGGTACTGGCGAGTCTCAGAAACTAAATAAGGTTTGGGCAAACCCTATAAAGGAAAAAAAAAAGTTGCTAAAGTGGTCTGAAAAGTCGCTAAGTTGGCAACACTGTCAGCATCTCCATCCATTTCCATTTCTCCAACTATAGTAGTACGGGGTAGGCCACGGCCCGTCAAACAGAAATTGCGCTCTGTGTTAATCGCGCGTTAATAAAATTTGTGCCGTTAAAATGAATTTGTGTTAATGCGTTATTAACGCGTTAACTTTGACAGCACTAATATATATATATTAATTTTTTAGAACAAGCTTGTGAAAGGCACAGAGTTGAAGAACTAGATCATTAAAAGTGTTTTAATTAAAACACCATGAAGTCGAGACACAATCACTTGTGTGAGATTTAATCGGATGTATTTTTATAGTATAGCAGTGTGCTTTCTGGCACTCATGCCACTTCTCTTACTTGTTAGATGTGAACGATTTAAAGGCCTGTGGGGTATTTGGTACAGATGGCTGTAAGTATTTGAGTTACATCAATATAAATGAGTGAAGCTGAAGCAAGTTCTAATTCAGACAGAAAACCTGTTGTTCGCCTTCATGGAAAGTAGCCAAGAATTACTTTACCTCTTTGGCTTTTCTTAAAAGGGATGCAAGCAAATTTAGGATCCATTTAACCGAAAATCCCAGAACTTTTGAATTTAAAATAAGTATAAATAAAGAATACAGGTGGACTTCACATTTACTCAAAATGAACATGCTCAGCTTGTCTTAACACTTACTGAACTGGGCTGCGTTTCCCAAAAGCATCGTAAGCTTAAGTTGATCATAAAAACAGTCACACGAATCATCTTAGACTTGCGGACCGTATCCCAAAACCATCGTAACTTAAGTAGTACTTGAACATCTTCGTAGATCAACGAGTGCTCTGGAGTAATCGTAAATCCCTACATGCATCGTAAGAAAACAGAATTATGAGGTCACCTGCAGGACAATCGGCAGATTACACCTTTAACTTTATTCAAGTGCAATGTGATTATAATTAAAGCTTTTGATTGTACTTTATTGTACAGTTTATTACTCGTTTTTTTTTATTTTTTTTTATGAATTTATAAATGAAATAAACAAAAGGCAGAAAACCAAAAATAGAAATACACATCTAAATTAAATGACTGAAAAAAAAAAAAAAGTAATGTAAGAAATATGCTTCAAAGACTAGGAAAAAATAGGGATAAACTCAAAAAAAATCTGTCAATGACTTGCTGATGTGCACGAAAACCATGACCGGGAAATAACGTCTCTACAGATATTATATAATATAATATTAATGTAGCCTACTATATCTATAATATTATTATATATAGTAGATTAATATGTATTGGTTAATACCGATACTTTAATAGTAAGTCGCTTTGGATAAAAGCGTCTGCTATATGATTAAATGTAAATGTTAAATGTAATATTATAACTATTATATTATATTAGGCTATTATATTATATTATATTATATTATATTATATTATATTATATTATATTATATTATATCCGAGCTGTCTGGAACGCAGCATTAGGTTAACATTTCAATAAACGAGCGTGTACTACAATTACGGGCTATTCTATAAATTGACATTTCAGCACTCGACAAATGGATAGCGACTCCTAAGTAGCACTTAAAGCAGGGCTACGTGCGATCGTGTTAAGTACATTTTTGGGAAACGCACGTGAAACAATAACGAACGTTCGTAAAATAACTCGTAGAAAACGCTCTTAAGCGCTAAGATCAATCGTTATCGAGAAACGCAGCCCTGCATATTTAGATTTTTTGTCAGTATAATGGAAGTCAATGGAAACAAAAATAGTACATAAACTGGAGAAAATTGCATTTTATTTAAAATGTCATATTTTTTTGCACAGGATTCTGATAAAAGTATTCGAACAGTATTGTTTATGATGTATTACAGATGAAATTAGAGATAAACACACACACACACACACACACACACACCTCAGTACATGTCAGCTCACCAGGGTTATTTTTAACTAAAACCATAAAAAAGCAAGTCTTAATAAAAATAAAAAAAAAATAATAGTAAAAATTACAAAAAAAAAAACACAAAAATTAAAAAAACAACTCTAACTTAAATTAAAATGAAAGCACAAAATATAAAAAAAAATTAATATTGACAAAATCCATATTAGTATCTCACTGATACTAAAATAACACTGCATTTTGTTACTTGTAACAAAACGAATGTTAACTGAAATAAAATATTAAAAACCTAAACTTAGTGTATTTCATCAAATTTTCAAGCCAACGTTTCTATTTTTTTTTTGTTTAGTTTCACTTAAAGTACTAAAATAACTCAAATCTAACTAATAAAATAAAATTCATCAATAGTACTATATAGACACATTAAGAAAACCCAATAAAAATGACAAAAACAAAATTACTAAAACTAAAACTACTTAAATTAAGGGAAAATCAAATCAAAATATTAACAAAACTATAGTATTAAATAAATAAACTAAATAAACTAAGACCAATAAAATAATATAAAAATGGTAAATACTACATAGACACAAAAAAAAGCATGCAAGAAAATTACTAAAACTTTAACTAAAAAGATTAATAAAATATTAACAAAATTAACAAAAACCTACAATAGTACCTCAATGATACTAACATATATAACACTGCAGCTCAACATGTTTTGAGAAAGTTTTACATTTGCTGCACTTCCCGACTGATGCTTGAAAAGTTCAGCATTTCCATCCAAGTTCATTACCGAGCATCTATGCTTCAGTGGAGGATGTGAAAATGGCAGCCATTTACATGATGTCGATCGGAGCGTGGCGTGTCTCTCCATTAAAGTCAATCGAGTATGGTCTTCTTTTATCCCTTCCTGTCACCATATCTTAATTGGAGGTGGTAATTATCTGACCACGCACTATTAAATGTCTCATCCAAGGCTGTGCGGTGGCTGAAAATGAATAGCCATTGATTAGTAGCCGAGCTGTGCCACTGCTCTCCTTTCACAGATTGCTCCAGCATTGATCCATGGCAACAATTTCCAGCCTGCCATCTCCCAATCAACCAGATTGTAACGCGCGGCTTGAGTTTGACCCTTCATTATGAGCTTACAACGGGCGCCGCTGGTGCTCTCAGAGACATTAAACAGACGTAGATTAGTGTCGCACATCAATTCACTTCTCTATTCATGTGTTTGGCCTCGGCGGTAGGCAGGGTTTGCCGTTTGCTCGGGTCTACAGGCAAATTAAGCTGTGCTATTTTGTGACAATACAACATTTTATATGAATTATGAATGTGTTTATATGCACAATTGTGCACTGTGATTGGGTGGACGAGTGCAGAGTACTTAAAGTTAGATTAAATGAAAATGAGAAATGGCAACTACCTAAAATAACTTTTTTTAAGTATTGAGGTACTGTTATAGTTTTTTTTTTTTATTATTTTTATTTTATTAATTATTTGAATTTGGTTTAATTATTATTATTATTATTATTATTATTATTATTATTATTATTATTATTATTATTATTATTATTTTAGTAATAGTTTTAGTATCTTTTTGTGTGTTTTTATTTGAGCCTTGGCAACTAACTTAAAGAAATAAGCTTTTTTTTTCTTTTTTTTTTAGTATTGAGATACTATTATGGTTTTTATTAATATTTTGAATGTGTTTTATATGTATGTGTATATATATATATATATATATATATATATATATATATATATATATTAGTTATTATTAGTCTTAGTAATTTAGTTGTATATTTTTGTAATTGTTATTACTTTACATAATTATTTCCATTAATTTTTATTTGATTTATAGTTATTTTAATTCACAAGTTAGACTAAAAGAAAATGTGAAATGTGAAATAAATGTGTGATTTATGAAAAAAGCAGAGGGGAGGATGCTTTTGAAAACTTTTCTCTCTCCATATATGGAAGGTAAGGCTGTAGCCTAAGTAACCTAATGTTAGTGTAATCTGTTAATAGCACACATCATAAACCCGTCTTTTTAGGCAAGTACCATATAATGGGTATCATGTCATGAAACATTTTTAATACGACAGGAACTGTATTTAACGTGATCACAATCTATTAAAAACTTTGTAAGTTAGGCCTATTAATTGTAATGATTTCATTTCCACGGTTATTCAAGCAACAAATAAATTATATAGATGAAGCGAGCAAAGAACAGAGTATCAACGGAGCTTTTTGAAACTCCGAATCAATTAAACCATTGAGTCTCAAAATGATTCACTGTTTCGAAGCATTCCAATCGGATCGCGTATCGCAAATAATTTGATTCAGAACGGGACTTCAAAACGCGGATCGCGAATCATTTGACTTAGATCGGGATCTCGGAGCGAGATCGCAGGATGTTTTTATCCCCACCGGGGATAAAAATAATTCAGCAGAGGCAGGGATGCATAAACTACTATAAAATACTATAAAAATACTATAATAACCTTGAGGTACAGCTACAGCTAAGTTTTTATTAAAAAAAAAAAATCCTATTTAAAAATGCTAAAATTATGTAATAATATTTACAGTAATAATTATATTTAAATGTAATTATATAGATTACATTCATATTCAAAACACATTCTCCTTTGTTTAATACTGATTTCTCTTTTTAATTAATTGAATTCTCTTATCTGACAGCACAAGCGTCCATCAAACTGTAGCAAACATTAGTGTTATAGTCTAGCAGCATCTTGTTAAACTTTGTCAACAGTGCATTAATAAGGTAAACCTTACTGGCAGTTTCATCAAGCTTTGCCAAATATATTCTGCCATAAGCTGTTGTCACACATTTGAGTACATATGGTACCTGCTGATAGCTTATTTATATGAGCATATGTTAAAGGGATACTCTACCCCAAAATGAAAATTTTGTCATTAATCACTTACCCCCCATGTTGTTCCAAACCCGTAAAACCTTCGTTCGTCTTTGGAACACAATTTAAGATATTTTGGATGAAAACCGGGAGGCATGTGACTGTCCCATTGACTGCCAAGTAATTACCACTGTCAAGGCACAGAAAAGTATGAAAAGCATCGTCAGGATAGTCCATCTGCCATCAGTGGTTCAATCTCAGTTTTATGATGCGACGAGAATACTTTTTGTACGCAAAGAAAATAAAAATAAACTGCATACTCTCTTCTGTATCAGCCGCAACAAAAGGATATGCTATTTTCGTTCAAATCAAAGCGTAAATACATGTAGAATACATATCCTTGTGTTGCGGCTGATACAGAAGAGCATACGCAGTTTGCGTTCAGTGGATAATCTCCAAAATGGCGCTACGTTGAACCAGAGGAGACGAATTGTTGAATAAAGTCGTTATTTTTATTTTCTTTGCGTACTAAAAGTATTCTTGTCACATCATAAAACTGAGATTGAACCACTGATGGCAGATGGACTATCCTGACGATGCTTTCCATACTTTTCTGTGCCTTGACAGTGGTAATTACTTGGCAGTCAAAGGGACAGTCACAAGCCTCCCGGTTTTCACCAAAATATCTTAAATTGTGTTCCGAAGACGAACAAAGCTTTTACGGGTTTGGAACGACATGGGGGTAAGTGATTAATGACAAAATTTTAATTTTGGGGTGGAGTAACCCTTTAATTGCAATATCAAAAATATGTTAGCATATTATGTCTGTGTGACACATAACAGGATACTAAAAGTAATTCCTGCAGCAAACTTTTGTGTCTGAACACATGAAAATACCAGAAGCTTTTTAAACTGTGATATTTAAATTCATTCAAATGAGTAAAATCTTAAAAAGTCATAGGATTATTTTATTGTCAGATTTATTTTTCCTGTTTATAATCAGCTTTAAAATATTATTATTATTATTATTATTATTATTATTATTATTATTATTTATATTTTCAGTGCTAAGAACTGATTTTTCGTGATTTTTGTGGGTCTTTAAAATTATTTTTAATCATCCTGAGCTACTGCTAATTTCTGCAGTTTACATTGATGCGCCAGTAGGTGGCAGCAAAGTGATGATTCATGAGTGAATCATTCATTCAACCGATTTGTTCAAAACACTGATTCATTCAGGAACAAAACTAAAGTCATTCACTCAAACGAATCTCTTAGAAACACTGATTGATTCAGGATTCAGGTCTTTATGAGCGAGTCACTGGCTATGTTTCCATCCAAATTTGCAAATTTTAGTTATGCACAAAATTGGAATATCACATAAGACATTTGCGAATAAATTAGTCTAATGAGTCAGAGAACAAAATCATCACTTCTTGATAAACTGGTACCAAATATCACTAAGAACAAGGTAATTTGCTGCAGTAGGAGAAGCCACTGTGGGCCTTTTTTCATATATAATAAATTGCCTTCACCTCATAGCATGCAGGCGAAGCGCAATAAATACGGTCATGTTTTATCTTGCTGTCAGAGGCAGATGCCTGCTGTTATGCCATCCCATCGCGCAAAGACTTTTTGATGACTTTTTGGAAGCTCATTGAGGAATTTATTTGGTAAATGTTTTTCTATCTTAGTTTATGTGCATGTTTTCTTATTGGATAAAAAATGTATCCGACTCAGTTGAGCGCATACATTTTTTATGCACGTTTAGAATTTATGTGCATCTTCACATTTTCATTCAGTGTTATTGAATTAATCTTTCAAACTGTTTTCTTTAAAAGCGATAATTCATTCAGGACATAAACAAGTGACCATCTCGATGAGTAGGTCATTGAATCACGCATTCAACTGATTCATTTAAAAATGCTGATTCATTCGAGAACAGTTCTGTTTTGGAAATAGTTATTTTTATCTTCTTGTCTATTGTAATGTTACATGTTAATGCTGAATATGACGTGTAACTTTCTCATGTGTTGTCAAGTTGAACTCACAAATGATTGACAGACTATAAGAACCTCAATGTTTTCTGATCGCACCTTTCTGACATTTTGCATTGGTTTAAGCGTAACTATATTGGCAGCAGCCAGATTCTGAAGTGTAGAATCAGATCGTCTCGGTTACGTATGTGACCGTCGTTCCATGAAGGAGGGAACGGAGACGTTACGTCATAGTGGTTGACGTAAATGGGATCTCGCCTGAGAGCCCAATCACCTTCGAGAGTTAACAAAACAAACCAATGATAGTTGGCGTGCGTGCTTTGCCACGCGCACCCACCCCGCCCCGCAGCGCAGGTATCAAAGGAGAGCACGTGTAGACGCACATCAGTTTTTCACTGAGGAGCCAAGACTGTGTGCCCCGGCCGTACAGTGGTGGTACAGCAACTGTGGCGACGGGACCTAACATCTCCGTTCCCTCCTTCGGAATGCTACGGAAGCCACATCCTGCGTAAGGAGGTACAATGTGGAGATTACACATATGGTCTTGCCAAGGGCAGTACTACATATGGAAGTCTCTGAAGTAGACTCAGCCTGCCTGGGTTGAGATCAATACACAGCAGAAATGGCAGAAGATCTCTGCCAGGGAAAGACACGGGCTCACCGTGAGGGGAGCCGTACCGTGGAAGAATACACATGTGGGATCACCCGAAGGGGAATCACTACACACGGGCACCTAGCCCAGCACAAGGGCTGACCTTGGGCAAACACATGAGTGCTAGTCCTGGCGTCTGGCACTCCGCCACGCCTGACCACCGAGGGTGCAGGAGGAACTTCAGCAGGGTTCACCAAGGGGAACTGAACTGAGAAGCAATAAAGTGCACGTATCCGGTCCGTAGAGGGGAATGGCGCAGCAAGCGTGATTGACACCGAGCTGGTCCGGTGTTACTGGCCATCTGAGGCAAGAACACGGGAGGACACGGGCTCTACACGGAGATTATAGAATCTCGCAAATGTGTTAGGTGTCGCCCAGCCAGCAGCTCTACAAATGTCTGCTATTGAGGCGCCAATGCCCAAGAAGATGCCACACCTCTCGTAGAGTGTGCTGTTACACCGAGGGGGCACAGTAAGTGCCGGGCCTGGTATGCCAAGACTATAGCCTCCACTATCCAGTGGGCAAGTCTCTGTTTGGGACAGCCTTTCCTTTCTGCTGTCCTCCGAAGCAGACAAAGAGCTGGTCTGAGTTCCTGAATCTCTGCGTGCGGTCCACGTAAATGCGCAAGGCGTGGACGGGACAGAGCAGAGCAATGTCTGGGTCTGCCTCCTCCCGGGGCAGTGCTTGCAAGTTCACCACCTGATCCCTAAAGGGCATGGTGGGAACTTTGGGCACATATCCAGGTCGGGGTCTCAGGACAACGTGAGAGTCAGCTGGTCCGAGGCCAGCTGTATGCCAGTGCGTCCGTGCCGAGGGTCCTCTCGGACAGGGAGTAAAACAGCTGGCAGTGGGACGTGTCCGGGGAGGAAAACAGGTCTACCTGAGTGCCCCCGAAGCATCTCCAAATCAGCTGGACTGTCTCGGCGTGGAGTCGCCATTCTCCCGGAAGGGCGAGCTGATGTGAGAGCTCGTCAGCTGCACGATTGAGCTCGCCTGGGACATGAACATGCTTGTTGTGTAGCAGCGATTTGAAGCAGCGCAGAGCAAGCCATACTGCTAGCAACTCGAGGCAGTTGATATGCCACTGCAGTCGGGGCCCTGTCCAGAGCCCCGCAGCTGCATGCCCATTGCACATGGCACCCCAGCCCATGGCAGAGGCATCTGTTGATACAACAACATGCCTGGACACTTGCACTAGGGGAACTCCTGCCCGAAGAAAAGCAAGATCCAACCACGGGCTGAAGGTCTGACGGCAGGATGGGGTGACTAAGACCCGGTACGTGCCGCGTTGCCATGCCCATCTCGGGACCCAGTCGTGAAGCCAACGCTGAAGCGGTCTCATATGAAGCAATCCGAGCTGCATGACAGCGGCTGCGGAAGCCATATGCCCCAGGAGCCTCTGAAACTGTTTCAGTGGAACCACTCTCTTGCACTGGAAAGACTCCAGGCAGTTCAGCATCGACTGAGCACGCTCTATTGAGAGACGTGCTGTGAGGACAAAGATGCTCCTGTCTTGCGTGCAGAGATCGCGGTCCTCCTGGCGAAGGACGTGATACAACCGGACCCTCCAGCCGAGATGAGGTCAGGGTTTTACAGCCCTTACTTCATCGTACCCAAGAAAGGCGGTGGGTTACGACCAATCTTGGACCTGCGCGTTCTGAACCGAGCCCTTCACAAGCTCCCGTTCAGGATGTTGACGCAGAGATGCATCTTTCAATGCATCCGTCCTTTCGATTGGTTCGCAGCGATCGACCTAAGGACGCGTACTTTCATGTCTCGATCCTCCCTCAACACAGACCGTTTCTCCTCTTTGCGTTCGAAGGGCGAGCATATCAGTATAAGGTCCTCCCCTTTGGGCTGTCCCTGTCACCTCGTGTCTTCACCTAGGTCGTTGAGGCAGCCGTTGTTCCATTAAGGGAAGCAGGCATTCGCATTCGCATCCTCCGCAACCCCGGAGAGAAAGGAAACTGCTCTTTTTTTGAGGTTTTGGGTTCCAGCCAGTGGCGGAACAGAACAAAAAGGAAACAAAAGATTCTCCACCCGGCACTCCTCCAGGGGAAGGAGTGGTACGGTCATCATCTCCTGAAGAGCAGGATCCAAAGACTCCGGGTCGCCCGTCTCAGGGACGCCGCTTGCCCTGGTGCTTCATGGGCCTGGCAGGGCCGGAGACGGGCTGCGCCGCTTTCCTGCGGCCAGCTCCATGCTGCGGCCGTGAAGGCTGCTGCTGAGGCCGAGCTGGAGCGGAGGTGGAGGCAGCAGTAGGGCGCCCTCGGCGATGAGCAGACGGAGGGACTGCAGCTGGCGGTGGAGTGGAGACAGCAGCGGACCGCCGGGGCAGGATGTGTCGAAATGCCTCCGTCTGCTTCTGTGCGGCGGAGAACTGTTGGGCAAAGCCCTCCACCACTTCGCCAAATAGGCCGGCCTGGGAGATCGGGGAGTCCAAGAAGCGATGCTTTTGTCCAAGAAGGATTACCCCTCCAGGCGGCGGCCAATTGCGCACTCGTCTGGGGGGATCTCCACATACCCTTGGTCCGCCCTACCGTCGAGGGTGGGGAGGACGGAGGAGGCACCAGGCCTGTTTCGGGCAGAAAAAGTGCCCTCCAAGATCTAGTCACCTCCTCATGCACCTCCGGGAATAATGGAACTGGAGGTGGCTGCCAGTGATCAGCCTGCGCCCCCAGGAGCCAATCGTCCAGCCTCAAGTGTTCGGGAGAAGGAGGAGGCCTCCAGTGCAGCCCGACACTCTCAGCGGCCCAAGAAAGCATAGCAGTCAGCTCTGGATCTGACTCGGGCAACGCCACTCTTCCTGATGGAGGCAGCGCAGCCGAATCGTCATCTCCAGAGCCTAGCTCGCCCTCCGATGCAGCGCGATCGACATCCTGTCATCCGCTGGCGCTCCGAACGAGATGCTGGGCCCTGCCCTGTCCTAGGATCCAGCGAGCTCGTCCGGAAACAGCAGATGGTGTGATGTGCTGGAGGAATGAGAGGCCCGCGGAGACGCACTCGACAGGGAAGCTCTCACCGTGATCCTCAGATCACCTTGACCATGAGCCGAAGTAGCTCTCCGAGAGATGGAGGAACTAGAGGGGGGCATGGAGAGGGGGATACCCCCTCGTTTGACGAGGAGGTATCTGGATTGCAACATCGCGATGGTCATGTTCCCGCAATGAGAACATGACTCATCTACGAGCGCTGATTCAGCGTGCTGATAGCCCAAGCACGAGACACAGCGATCGTGACCGTTAGATGAAGCCAGGAAGCGACCACATCCAGAAACACACGAGCGGGAAGCCATCTTGAAAAAGACGCCCATCGCTCGTGGAGCTCTTTTAGATATTGCTGTTTTAAAAAGGAAAATTGTTGAAGCGCCCAGGAGAGGTCGCAGCGCGACCACAGATTGAGAGCTGCAGCACGCTCAGATGAAGCAGCAGCACTGGACAGCAACCTCCACTGACGTGCCGTCACACCAACACTGTCAAACGCTGTCTTGCAGACACTCTCGGTGATTCACAGAGGGCTCGGCTCCGAAGCGAAAAGTTGATGTTCTCCTTTTTATTTTGTTAACACTCGAAGGTGATTGGGCTCTCGGACGAGATCACATTTACGTCAGTCACTATGACGTAACATCGAACGTGGCTGACTGAAAGGGAAATGAAGTTAATGGAATTACTTTAGTTTGATTGCCAGTAGTAGATGAAGCACTTACTTTGGTTTTTAAGGGAATAAATGAACCCTAGAGAGAGAGCAAGCACTGGCCAGTAGATCAGATCCTAAAGCAGCCAGGAATGCGCTCAAAACAAACTCATTACAAACTGTTGATGTGCTAGCATTGACTGTTTTATTATTTTACCCACGTTGCCTCGGCTCTGGAGGCTTTTTGATTAATTGCTCCTATCAGCTGCAAACTCAGTTCATCGTGCGCAGGAAGACTGACTATGGCAAGGCCAATGGATTTAACTCAACTATTCACCGCGCATTTGATTTGCAGATAAGAAAACTCCAAGAGCATGGCGATTCTGGCAGGATACCTCCACACTAGTGCCAGCCTGACGTTTCCAAAAGTGATGTGAGAAAGATTAAATTGGATCTGTTAGATTTTTCCTTTGTGAATGTTCACCACATTCAACTGAGCAAAGGCTCAAGGAATTTCGATGTTAGATTTTGATGTTATTTTGTATTGAATATAAACTATGCTGTATATAAAGAAGACATTAATCTCATCAAGGCTATGTTTATGTGATGATAAAAAGCAGTAATATTGTAAAATACTATTGCAATTTAAAAGAAAGGTTTTTTTTTTTTTTAACATAGGTTAAAATATAATTTATTCCTGTGATGAAAAGCTGAATGTTCAGCATCATTACTCCAGTCTTCAGTGTCACATGATACTTTAGAAATCATTCTAATATGCTGATTTATTATCAATGTGGGAAACAACTGTGCTGATTAATATGAAATATTTGAAACCTGTGATACTGTTTTCAGGGTCCTTTGATGAATAGAAAGAAAAAAAAACAGCATTTATTTAAAATAAAAAATCCTTTGTAACAATATAAACTACTGTTCAAAAGTTTGGAGTCAGTATATATTAGTGCTGTCAAACGATTAATTGCGATTAATCACATCCAAAATAAAAGTTTTTGTTTACATAATATATGTGTGTATACTGTGTATATTTATTATGTAGGGTACAACGGGGCTAAAGGCCCACCTTAAGAAAAAATGTGCTATTCACTGCGCCTAAAATGTATAATTGCAGAAAAAATATATACGTTGTACTGACCATTAATGGAGCAACAGATTTTGTGTGAAAATAAATATTCAAGTTGTTTATTTTTATTTATTTATTTTTTTTTAAATCTTATAAATGTATGAGGTGTCAAGAGGGGCCTTTTACCCCACACACGGGGTAAAAGACCCAGCAGTATGGGGTAAAAGGCACACGGTATTTATACAAATACTTCAGCTAAAATAATGTTTTTTAAAATAATGCCTAAGTTAGTACTTGTTCAAAACAATCACATTAGCAAAGTTTTTTTTACTATATTCAGCTTATTTTGAAAAATAAAATAATTTTGTTCAATAAATATACTGTCATTAAAATATGTTAATATTAAAAATATATTTTAAAATACAGAAACAAAATCATTTTAATAAGTAAACTTTCTGAAAGTACTGAAGGAGATCCAATATTAATTGAATATATATTTACAGTAGTAACAACAAATTATATTTTATTATATGATATGATTAATATCATGTTTTTAAATATGATGGTTTCATTCTAAACATGGTGATTATCTCTAATATGGACACCCAACATAATATATGATGTTTACCATCTGAATCTAACCATGTCATGTCAACAAAGGGAAAATCAGCGATCTATTAATTATCATG
This sequence comes from Spinibarbus caldwelli, assembly GCA_039654775.1. Classification (NCBI taxonomy): domain Eukaryota; kingdom Metazoa; phylum Chordata; class Actinopteri; order Cypriniformes; family Cyprinidae; genus Spinibarbus; species Spinibarbus caldwelli. The sequence goes on along the minus strand of CM077224.1, from coordinate 3,849,890 downwards.
TTAATTACTCAATCCAACCGCAGGGGTGGTTTTTACCCCAAATACCATACTTTTACATATTCTTTCGTTATTTAAAAACCATTGCTTTAATAATCTTAAAAATAACTGAAAATCATAAAGAAGACCTTTGTCTCAAAATATATGCATTAATTTTAGCGATTCTCATTTGCTATTTAAATCTACGACATTTTAAATAACATAAAATATTAGATAAAATAAGCACAGAATCAACTTTGCGCTGCTACGCGTGATCGCGTCAAAGATCAGACAATTATACACATGCATCTTGAAAAGCGAATGTTTTGGAAAGTGCTAAGCCATGTTTTTGTCCCATCTAGTGGTTTAGATGAAAATAATATCAAAGGCCCCTTTTACCCCAGGGCGCCTTTAGCCCCGTTGTACCCTGTATATAAATACAAACACATGCATGTATATATTTAAGAAAATATGTTATGTTTATTTATTAAATATATTTATATATAACAAAATATAATAATATAAATATATAAATGTATATACATATAAATATTTTCAAAATATATGTATATATATTTTTTTGTATGTTTTTGTATGTTTTTGTATTTATATATAAATAATAAATATACACAGTAGACACACATATATTATGTAAACAAAAACTTTTATTTTGGATGCGAGTAATCACAATTAATTGTTTGGAAGGAAATTAGGAAATTAATACTTTTATTCAGAAAGGATGTGTTAAATTAATAAAAAAAAGTGATAGTAAAAACTTATATTGTTATAAAAGATTTCTATTTTGAATAAATGCTGAAAAAAAATTAAGGGGAAAAAAGACTGGAGTAAAGATGCTGAAAATTCACCTTTGATCACAGGAATAAATTACAATTTAAAGTATATTAAAATAGAAAATTGTGATTTTAAATTGCAATAATATTTCATAATATTACTGTTTTTTTCTGTATTTTTGATCAAATAAATGCAGCCTCAATGAGCAGAAGCGACTTCTTAAAAAAAAAAAAAAAACATTACAAATCTGTCAATGGCAGGGAAGTAGTTAACACATAAATGTACTAAGTTTGACAGAAACTCACATTCACACACTCTGAGAAAACAATCTTAGACATAAACTGTGTTCTTACTCTATGAAAACATGTAGGCACCTTGTACACAGATGTACAGTACAGATAATTATGATCCAGAATTACAATATGTGCTCTCTCCTCCTCCTGAATCTCATTCTCTTCATCTATTCTTCTTTTCTTCCACCCACAGCTCTCACTCTCATATTCTTGCTCTGTTTGCATCCCACATTAATTGCATCACCCACTTTTCTGCTTTATGGCCTCCATTTCTTCTTCAGCACTAATGTTGAGCTCTCGTCTTTGACTGCTTTGCCTCTCCTTTGGTCTTCTCATCTGAAATAAATGACCTTTGTACTGATACCTTGCTGTCATTAGGGTCTTTGAAACGTATCTCAATTGGAGATGTTTGCATAAGACTCACTCTCAACTTCTGTCAGAGAGTTGAAGATGTCCACCCACATTTGCACATCAACAGCGCCCATTCGATACGAATCAGCATTGATATCGAGCAAAAGAATTGAGCTCAAGTTTTTGTAGGAAAATCTCTTATAAATGAAGAACTATTTCACAGAAACACTCATGCAGATGCGATTCACCGTCTCTCTTTTTTATTATGAGCATCATAACTTCGGCAATGGCTCTCTTTTGGGATACAGGTGGATAGGTGACAAATGAAGTGGTATGACAGCTGTAAGGTGACAAATGCAAATTAATTAGATGCAAAAGAAAAACAGTCCCTGCAGGTGTTCTATAAGTGAGCTTGTTAGCACTTTTTCATAAAGTTTGACACGCTCCGCTGAGCTTCATATATGTTCATGATTTTTCTTGTCAAATGTCACGCCGCATTTGACACCGTTGTGTTTTTTTTTTTTTTTTTGTCATTTCTGATGCGTGCGCTGCTACCATGTGACGCGTATCTCATTAGAAATGATTGTGTCAGGTATCAAAGTTCTCATGTTTCTTGTACACAAGTTTAACTTTTGTGTGTATAGTGTATACTAGTGTTCATAGCAAACTGGATTCTTCTTGCTACTTTGAAATAAACTAGGTCAAAGTGCTGTAGACTTATGACAACATTCACAAAGCAGCATGTATGCTAGTACGCTTAAGTTTGTAAGTCATAACAGAAGTCTCAATGTTACAGTACACTATAAAAAGTTTCACTCATAAATTGCTAGTAAATTTCAAAAATAATTAAAAAGGCAAGTAACACACTGAGTTAAACATGAAATTTGAAAGTAGACGGAGTGAAATAGTATTTTCATTTATAATATTTATTTAAATAATTTTGAAAATAATTTTATAGTGTAGCAGAGTTAGAATCATTAACTAAATCTAAAACTAAACTATAAAAAATAATTACTTTCAATAAAATAAACATTAAAAAATATATTTTATTTTAGTCAGTTGCCAAAGCAACATTTCTCATTTTAATTTAGTTTTAATTTGAAGTACTAAAATAACTAAAACGAAAACAGAACTTAATTTAATAAAAACTGTACAGACTAAATAAATAAATAAATAAATAACAAAAAATGATCAAGCACACAGCAAAATTACTAGAACTTTAACAATTAAAATGAAAACAATAAAAAGATAAAAATAAATTAATTCAAAATATCAACAAAAACTAAATAATATCATGTGAAAAATAATAGAATATCACACACACACATGATTATCTGTGCGTATATATGTAGACAGATGTTTAAAAATTGTTATACTAAAACTGAAACTGAAATAAAAATTAATAACACAGCAAAACACAAACAAAAATGATAAAAATAACAAAAACAGACTAATACTTTAACTGAAATTGAAATGAAAACAGAATATGAAACTAAACTCTAATTAAAAATGTTAATGTAAACTATTATAGTATATCAATGATTCTAAAATAAGTGTAGAATATGACTGTTTTAATGGAGTGTAGCACCTGATTTCATTGCTCTCTGTTATCATCTTCTCTCCTCCCTGTTGTTCTCGACGCTCAGAGTCTCTTTTTCATTCCTCCTTGCTTATGGTCCTCACAGACATGTTCTGTGTGCGTGGCGTGGCATTGTGTGGTGGACGCACTGACTTTAGCTGAGATCCATCATCATAACACAGGTAGGCAGCTTAATAATGCTGCTGTTGGCTTGCTGAGAACACTGAGCCATTTATATAATCTAACACATCAAACGCTGTCATTAGAGCAAACCAGGCACAGAAAAGAAAGAATAATACTAGATCAGTGTGCCGTGGATCATTTTCATGCTGTGCAAACATTATTCTCAGTATGCTTTTAAGAACGGACGCAAGAACGGACTCCATTATCTCAGCTCACAGTATCTTATTTCATGTAGTGCGGCTAAATACAGATATTTATTATTTGAATATATTTTTGAAAAGGCTTAAGAATAGTTTTAAGGTGCAAATTTTCTCCATGTTATTTAGTGAACAGTCTGAATATATTAAAATTATATATATATATTAATATAAATTAAATTAAATTTTTACATATATATATTTTTGTTTGAATTAAAGTATTACATTTATTTATTTATTGTATATGTTATTTTATTTATTGTATATTTTATCATACTGTATGTTTTATGGTTTTATTATATTATTTAATATATGAAGTTTAATACAATTTTATTTAATGTTAATGTTTTATAAAAAAAACAAAAAAACAATATAATAGCCTTCTAAAATATTATTTACTTTAAGATTATATACTGATACTGGTACAGTATGAACTCAGCACCTGACCTTAATACTGGTGCCGTTGGAAGTGTAACCCACTGAACAAAAGCAGATTTACGAGGAACGTGTGATGAGCTGTGATGTATGGGATGCTTTGGGTCTATGACAGATTGAACAGACACTTCCACTCGCTCTGGCTCTCTTTAAAGGAGGCTGGATCAGTAGCCAGACGATCACTTAATCACTGCAGCTTCACCCAATCCTATTGACTTCTCTGAGCTCAAGATTAAAGGTGCCATTCACTGAAGCTCACACATCGATCCTCTGCAGGAATATACATGCCAGCCCGTTAAGATGTAATTGTGATCCGTCACTAGCGACCCGCGCAACTGTAAGAGATAGAGACGATAACTAGGTTCTTTGGTAATGCCTATTGATCTGAACTTAGAATCTGGATTTATTTATGCATGTACTTATTTGGGGTTTTTCCACTTTTTTGTGCATGAAGTCTCCGTCCAATCTTGCCTTAAGAGATTGCCTTAAATGCCTTAAGAATCTTTTGGACTGAGAAACTGGTATTTTATCATTTTATCAATCCATTTTTTGATGTGTTTAATTAAAAAAGGTTCACTTTTGTCCTATGAGCAGTAATGAATCTGCAAAAAGGGGAAAACAAACAAATGCACTCCTTTATCTTACCATAAAAAAAAAAAAAATAAAAAAATTGTTACGTTAAATAAACTAACTGAAATATAAAAATATAAAACAAAAACAAAATTAAACATTTTATTTAAGCTAATTGCCAAGGCAACATTCCCCATTTGCTTCTAGTTACTAAAAAGTGAAAATAAAACTGATCAGTTAGAGAATAAAACCATCAAAACAACAACAACAAAATAAATAAATTAAACCATCATAATAATCGCAAAATTATTAAAACTGTTAAACTAAATTAAAGTAAAATTAAAATTTAATTAGTTAAACATTAAAAAATAAAGTAAAAATGGACTCCCAATATCTTGGCTCATAGTATCTTATTTCATGTAGGGCAGCTAAATATATACAGTATTAATATTCTGAATATGTTCTCAAAATGCCTTTAGAATATTTTAAACTGAGAAGTTGGTAATTTTGGAATTTGGTTGGATTCTTGTTGTTATTTAAAATTTTAGATTTAGAATTGTATTTGTATTTGAATTTTTTTTTCTTCATATGAGAAGGAATGAATCTGAAAAGAAAGAAAGAAAGAAAAAAAAGCAAACACAAGACTCCATTATCTCAGCTAAGAGTATCTTATTTCATGTAGTGTGGCTAAATATATATTTATATTAACCATCAGTATTTTATTATTGCATTATTTATTGCATGAATTTATTGGTATTTTTATTAATGCATGCATTTAATGCATTTGTTATTTTTATGTTTCTTGTTATTATGTTCTGAATAAATTTTCCAAATTCCTTCAAAATATTTTGGTATTTTATCTGCTGTGAGATGGAATGAATCGTACTTGGTTACTAACGTACCCTCGGTTCCCTGAGATACGGGAACAAGTACTGGGTCGCAGACGCTATGGGGGAAAACTCATTTTTCTCCGATGACTGAAGCCTTTTCAATAATGCTGTGAAACTGCTCATCCAGTGATTCGTGCAGTGAATTAAAAACAAACCAATGGCGACAAAGCCCACCAGAGCCCACCAGAATGGGAGCGGCCATCTGGCTATATAAGCGGGCATATCGCTGTAGGATCCTCAGGTTACTTCGACTGAAGCGACGACTGAGTCGTGCAGCTGTATAACATGGCTAGTTACACAGTACTCGCTCCTGTATTTCAGGGAACCAAGGTTACATTAGTAACCGAGTACGTTCCCTATCGATACTTCACTCGTACTGCATCGCAGACGCTATGGAGGAACCAGTACAATCCCGCCGTGCTATGTTAGTGGAACGACTCATACTTGCACTTGCCTTATGCACCACAAGGGGCTCAGAAAGACCAAGTATTTTGTAGGAAAATTCTGCAGGGGCAATAGGGCCAAACTCACAGAGGTTAGCCCAGCCTAAGTAATCGTTCCAAGGAAAACCCTGTACAGCCTCACCACTTCAACAAGGGCCAAGAGCGTACAGAAGGAAGGCCAAAGCCTCAGTACTGGTTGCCCTAAGGCATAATGAATAATGAATCCATTATGCAGAAAGGACCCTGGCCTGTAAGGCCGGGACGTCCAGATTAGAAAACCTGGCAAATGTGGATGGCGAGGTCCAACCGGCCGCTGCACAAATCTCTGCAATTGACACACTGCTAGACCAAGCCCAGGAAGAGGCAACACCTCTAGTTGAGTCTACTCTAGTAGTGCTCTAGTAGCAGAGTGGTTTTTAGCATCAGGGAACGAGGGTCCGTGGACTGTAGCGGCTCAAAAGGAGGGCTCTTCAGAGCCCTCAACACCGTGGGCAGATCCCATGCAGGGATGGTGATGGGGCAAGGTGGGTTGAGCCTCCTAGACCCCTTCAAAAAAGGAACAACTAGGTTGTTCCTGCCCACCGATTGGCTGGCTGTAGGAGGATGGGAAGCTGCTATAGCCGCTACATGGACCTTGAGCGTGGAAGGGGAACGACCCTTGTCCAACAGCTCTTGCAGAAAGGACAATATCAGCGATATGTCGCAGGAAATTGGGTCTGCGCCGCGGGCTGTACACCAGACGGAGAAGACAGACCATTTAAGGGCATAGAGTTGTCTTGTAGACGGTGCTCTAGCCTGAGAAATTGTATTTAATACGCTCTCAGGGAGGTCCGCAGGATCCCATTGAGAGGCCAAAGGTGCAGAGCCTACAGCTCGGGCTGAGGGTGCCATATCATTCTGTTCGCCTGAGAGAGAAGGTCCCGTCTCAGGGGAATGGGCCACGGAGCTGCTACTAGCAGCTGAGACAGCTCTGCAAACCAATGCTGGTTCTTCTAGAGCGGGGCCACTAACAGAACCTTGTGCTCTTGCTCCCTGATTCACCTGATTACCTGCGGGATCAGGGCGATCGGGGGAAAAGCGTAAAGGAGGAGGTTGGTCCAGTTGTGGGCCAATGTGTTCGTGTCCTGCAAACTGATTGCACTGTATTTTATGTATAAACATTTTCTATTTTTAATTGTTTTAAATTTATTTTAAATCAATTTCTAAATAATTTTAAATAAGTTCCCTGATTTATTGTTGTGATTATTTTACTTCCTTTTATGTAAAGCACTTTGAATTACCATTGTGTATGAAATGTGCTATATAAATAAACTTACCTTGCCTTGCCTTGCCTTTGAGAAATAAGTTGGACAATGAGAGTTGTTTTTTGAGGCAAAGAGGTCGACCTCTACCTTGCCAAAGATCTCCCAGATTTCCTGAACCATTTGCGGGTGGAGCGTCCACTCTTCTGAGGGGACATTGCTCCGAGACAGCATGTCTGCTCCTTGGCCCTTGGCCTGCCCGACACATGCATCGCTCTCAGCGAGCGCAAGTTGAGCTGAGCCCATTTCAAGAGGCGCTCTACTAGGGAAAAGAGGCACATCGAGGAGAGACCTCCCTGGCGATTTATGTAGGACACCACCGTCATGCTGTCCGACCGGACTAAGACATGGTGTCCCTTCAGGTCTGCAAGAAGTTATGAAATCCCAGCCGTACTGCCAGCATTTCCAGGCAGTTGATGTGCAGTTGACCTTCCTGTTTCGACCAGTGGGAATCTGCTTTCTATGGCTCCTTTTGCCAGCAAATCACCACCTCAGTGCGCAGGTCTATGGCCAGCGAGGGCCGAAGTTGTTCTGCACGTATTGGACGGGTGGGCGACCTTTGCCTTCCAACTAATAGCCGTGGGCGGGCAGAGTTGCGGAGATGCAGGGATGCTATACCTAGCTCTTCCACAGCTCTTGACAGGACGCAGGAACAGCTCAGCATCCATGCCTGGCTTGGCTCGCTGGGCTCTGCAGACGGCAGAGGGGGCGGGGTCGTTGAGCGAGCCCGACAGCTCCTCCGTGTCTGAAGCCGCCAACAACATGCTGTTGTCCAGCTCGTCATACTCGCTCCTACCAAAGGAGACCAGATCGCTCGCAGCTGCAGAGGTACGTTGGTCTGGTTGGGAAAAGTGGACCGGTGAAGCCTCTCTAAGAGGAAAGGGCCGGCGTGAGCTCGCTCGTCTCCGGGTGCTATGGTCCTCTGCCCTGCTGTTTTTTCCTCACAGGCTCCTGGGAGGACGTGAGGGTCAGAGTCGCTCTCTGAAAAGAAAGTGACCCACGAGCACAGATAGGAAAGACTCATATCCTCGCAGTGAGGACATTCCGTCTCTTTGAGTGCGTCCTCCATGTGGGATTTCCCCAAGCATGAGATGCACTCACCGTGACCATCAGCGGTGTGCAGGACAGCCTAGCACGAGCGACAGAAACGGTGCAGCATTTGCAATAAAGCCGCTGTAAATTTGCTCTTTTAAGCTCTTTAAAGTTGCTTGATGGTGGCAGGGAATCCGGAAGACCGGCGCTGCTGTGGACGCTGAAGGTGGCTGTGGGAAGCAGCGAGTCAGCTGAGACCCTCTGTGAAGATGTTTCAGTGGCGAAGATTCCGGTCTCGTGGGTCAACGAAGATTGTCGTTGTTGCTGAAGGAGAAGAAATCTGAGGATCCTACGGCAATATGCCTGCTTATATAGCCAGATGGCCCTGCCCATTCTGTTGGGCTCTGGCAGGTTTCGTTACCATAGGCTTGTGCAGCTCCGCTGCTGATCCATTGTTTTGTTTTTAATTCACCGCACGAACCAATGGCCATGCAGTTACCCTGCATTATTGAAAAGGCTTTAGTCATCGGAGAGAAAGGAATTTTCCCACATAGCATCTGTGACGCAGTATGAGTGAAGTATCGATAGGGAGCTGCATAGAGTGAACAGATTAAGTATTACCCTGTGCTGGCTTACATTAGCAGGCCAGCGCTGAGCAAATATTAGAGCTGTATTGGATACAGTGCTGTCCTTGTGCTCTGTTTAGTCTATTAGCAGCAGTTTTTGTGCATCTCAGTGTATTTATAGGACCAGGCCCTTGTAACCATGACTAGTCCGTTCTGTAATCCACACAAACAGGCCATGGAGAATTCCTGAAGTCCCTGGAGATGACTTAGACCAGATGGTGAAGCACTCGTCCAGTCCATAACAAACACACACACACACACACAAATCTTTACCCAGAAATGTTTATCTTGTAAAACATTCCCATTTATAAATATTTGAAATAGACTGAACTCACATTTAAAAAAAAAAAAAAAGAAAAATTGCAAATAATCAAGGGCGTGTTGGTTTTTCTGTATGGCGAGATGTTCGACATGTCAGATGTAAAGATTACAGCCCCTCATTAGTCACGTGTCAGTGCTATCTTATAGTACTGTATGTTTACCCTTTAAAACGCATTTGATCTTTTTCACTGTATGCATATGTGTGCATTGCATCAGCAAAAGCGTCCCGCGTTCATCCATACTGAATGAGACGAGCAGCGAAATGAGTTTGACAGCGCTGCATTAATTAAACATCACACTGCCAGCCTTCTGAAGCTCATTTCATGGCACCTTCTCGCTTGTGCCGGGTTTGTAAACGAAGGCATTGTGGTCTAACTTTCCCACACAGCTTCATACCTAAGTGGTCTCGTCAACCCGCTGCCATCTGCCCCGCCGTCTCGCGTCCCTGCATCCGAGAAACTGGAATTTACAGACATGCCACTAGAAAAAGAGTTTTGCTTTAGTTACTAAACACTGTAATAAGTCACGTTTGAGTAGCTTCCAATTAGCAGTATGTTTCAGCTGACAGTTCCAGCTTTCCAAGCATCATGATGCAAGTTGCAAAAAGCCACAATAGTAGAGTGCAAAAATGAAATATATATATATATATATATATATATATATATATACAGATGCATCTCAATAAATTAGAATGTCATGGAAAAGTTCATTTATTTCAGTAATTCAACTCAAATTGTGAAACTCGTGTATTAAATAAATTCAATGCACACAGACTGAAGTAGTTTAAGTCTTTGGTTCTTTTAATTGTGATGATTTTGGCTCACATTTAACAAAAACCCACCAATTCACTATCTCAACAAATTAGAATACTTCATAAGACCAATAAAAAAAAAACAAAAAAAAAATAAAACATTTTTAGTGAATTGTTGGCCTTGTGGAAAGTATGTTCATTTACTGTATATGTACTCAATACTTGGTAGGGGCTCCTTTTGCTTTAATTACTGCCTCAATTCGGCGTGGCATGGAGGTGATCAGTTTGTGGCACTGCTGAGGTGATATGGAAGCCCAGGTTTCTTTGACAGTGGCCTTCAGCTCATCTGCATTTTTTGGTCTCTTGTTTCTCATTTTCCTCAATACAAGACAAGATTCTCTATGGGGTTCAGGTTTGGTGAGTTTGCTGGCCAGTCAAGCACACCAACACCATGGTCATTTAACCAACTTTTCGTGCTTTTGGCAGTGTGGGCAGGTGCCAAATCCTGCTGGAAAATGAAATCAGCATCTTTAAAAAGCTGGTTAGCAGAAGGAAGCATGAAGTGCTCCAAAATTTCTTGGTAAACGGGAGCAGTGACTTTGGTTTTCAAAAAACACAATGGACCAACACCAGCAGATGACATTGCACCCCAAATCATCACAGACTGTGGAAACTTAACACTGGACTTTAAGCAACTTGGGCTATGAGCTTCTCCACCCTTCCTCCACACTCTAGGACCTTGGTTTCCAAATGAAATAAAAAACTTGCTCTCATCTGAAAAGAGGACTTTGGACCACTGGGCAACAGTCCAGTTCTTCTTCTCCTTAGCCCAGGTAAGACGCACAAGTGGAATACGACAACTGTAGCCAAATTCCTTGACACGTCTGTGTGTGGTGGCTCTTGATGCCTTGACCCCAGCCTCAGTCCATTCCTTGTGAAGTTCACCCAAATTCTTGAATCGATTTTGCTTGACAATCCTCATAAGGCTGCGGTTCTCTCGGCTGGATGTGCACCTTTTTCTTCCACACTTTTTCCTTCCACTCAACTTTCTGTTAACATGCTTGGATACAGCACTCTGTGAACAGCCAGCTTCTTTGACAATGAATGTTTGTGGCTTACCCTCCTTGTGAAGGGTGTCAATGATTGTCATCTGGACAACTGTCAGATCAGCAGTCTTCCCCATGATTGTGTAGCCTAGTGAACCAAACTGAGAGACCATTTTGAAGGCTCAGGAAACCTTTGCAGGTGTTTTGAGTTGATTAGCTGATTGGCATGTCACCATATTCTAATTTGTTGAGATAGTGAATTGGTGGGTTTTTGTTAAATGTGAGCCAAAATCATCACAATTAAAAGAACCAAAGACTTAAACTACTTCAGTCTGTGTGCAATGAATTTATTTAATACACGAGTTTCACAATTTGAGTTGAATTACTGAAATAAATGAACTTTTCCACGACATTCTAATTTATTGAGATACACCTGTATGTGTGTGTATGTGTGTGTGTGTGTGTGTGTGTTAATGAATTAAACACATATGTGAATGAGATTTAAATGCAGTAGAAGGGGTGATTTTTCAATAATCAATGGCTTAAATTTAAAAGTTAAAAATTTGTACAAAATTTAAGACTTGTCATATAGAATATTTCTGATATTTATTTTTTATGTTATTTTGTACATTTTGTATCTCCTTCTGTCTTCCTCAGAAGAAAGGAAATTAAGAGTTTGGAACAACATTTCTGAATGAACTTCTCTTTTAAAGGGGTCCTATTATGCTCTTTTACAAAGTCTTGATTTTGTTTTGGGGGTGTACTAGAACATGCTCTCATGCTTGGTGGTTCGAAAATCGCATTATTTTTCACATAATTTACATTATAACAATACCTTCCTCCCCAGCCTTGCACAAACGGCTCGATTAATTCCGGGTTTGATGAAGGCCCGCCTTCCGAAAACGAAATGTGTTGTGATTGGTTAGCTGTACCAGTGCGTTGTGATTGGCGAACAGCTTAGACGGTGTTTTCAGTATTGCCCTGCCCCTTGCCAAAACAGCAAGTTCGTCAATATTGCCATATCAGTTCAGACCCCGAGAATATTGAACAAGAGGATCACGCAGAACCTTTGCATGCACGGATATTGCAAGACATATTAAAGTGGTAACAATATTGTTGTTGTTTTTTTTCTGGCTAAATCAAGTTTTAGATAGGATGTCAACAACAGCTTAAAAATAACTGCGTTTACTATGTGCAGATAAGTGCAACGCTAATATTATTGTTCTTTAATTCTAACATTATAACATGAATTGCAGTGAAACTGTTATACAGTTGAATTTATTTATACCATAGTCCCACAGAGTTACACTATTTGTGGCGGCATATATATGCAAATTAATTCTCTGCCAGCGGGAGGCACTGTTGGAGCGGGAGAAAGCGAGGTTTCCCCAGTAACGCTGTACACGAAGCAGAGCTCCGCTCACAAACCCTGCTTTATCAGACATTACATGCAAGATGAAATGAAAATGACATCCAAAATTTTCTGAAGACAGTCGGTTTCCATCAGAAATACAGTGATATAAAAACACCCGCACTGGGTTTCGATTTTGAAACGTGCATTCGAATTTCCGTAGGCGGGATTTATTTTAATGATATTCTAATTGAACAATCTGTGATGTCACAAATACAGGAAAACATCTTTGTAGTCCAAACGAGCTGTTCATTGTAGTTCTTGAAAAGGGATTTTTTTTAAAAACAAAATTTCTTCCTTTGGAGTGGACTTTGAGATTTGTAACTTTGTAGATCTTTTTTATGCCCAAACATACACACTACACACTGACTAAAATTCAAAAAGTGAAAAAGAATAATAGGACCCCTTTAATGGAGGTTATATGATTTGATGAAATCTTTCATATGGGCAGGTCTAAATTTATGGAAATCAAATGAAGCCTTTAGCCAACTCGGTCCGTTTCCAGCTGATATACACTGTTGGAGATCTGTGATGGTGTTGGCCGCCACCTCACGAGACTCATTAGTTTTGGAGATTGTTTTGCATCGTCATAATAGCAGAGGAACATGAAGCCGAAGAGCAGGTGCATCATATGGAGGGAACAGTTTCCCTTCATAAAGTCCCTGTTTTCCTGGTTGATTATGTCAGGATGATGTCAAACATCTCCTGTGGTTCCTCAATCACATCTGAACATTTTATATTTTCAACAATACGTTTTTGTACTTAAAAATATTTTCATTCTTAAAGAATGCAATTCTGAAGGATTTCTTGAAGGACTGCGGCTGTTTAAAAACCAAACACGTCATTTGTTGTTCATCTCTGTAATGGTGTCTAGATTTCTGAGTCTTTTCTTTGCGTTATAGAAAACCTCTGACCCTGTTACTGTACAGCATGTCTTTCTTCCATTCTTCTCTTTTCTTCACAGACCTTTTCCTCTGTATTCTTCCAAACACAGGCCCGTGTTCCTTCTCTTTGATTCAGTAAGATAATGGAGCAGATTTCCTTGATCTGTGCTCTTCATATAGCAGGAACAGAAAGGATACTCTCTCTCTCTCTCTCTCTTTGTCTCATTTTTCTGTCTTTAGTCAGGCACAGGGTGAAGGAGAGTAAAAGAGAGCATTTCATTCTTCTGTACTCCTTATAGATCAGAAATGACACCCAGATCCCAAAGGACTTCCACTAGATGCTGTTTTCAAATCTGCATTTTAGTGTCAGTGTTGGAGAAATTTTTATCTACTTAAAAATGTATTGAAAACAAATAGCAGTCTGTTTATTCAGTTTGGCCCTTTGCTTGTGGAACATCTTTTATGTATTATTTTGTTAAAAGAGCCACTGAGTGAATTAATATTAAATGTATTTTTGTTTAAAAGCAAAAATAATGATTTAGATGCAGATGCAAGTTGTTTTATTTATTCAGTTATTTTTTAACGCCACATATTCAGTTACTGTAGCATTTAGAGGCAAACTATGTGTTAAAAAATGTCTTCACATTTTCTGAAATGAATGTGCACTTTAATTATTTTCATGTTCCAAACAAATCAACTAAGTTAAATCAACATCATTTTTGTTTCCTTTATCAGTAAATATAATTTGTTCACATAAATCAAATATAATAAAATGTTGTTATTTTTAAGCAACCCTGTTAATTAGTGATTTTGGATGTGTGCCTGACATGATTATTTTTGGGTAACCCAATAATACAAACTCAACAGGTTCTGCTAGCTTGCAAAAACACGTCAGCATGGCAAATGTATTTTTTGTGTGATATATGTTTTTTTCTACCATGCTAGGGAGTGTGTGGTTAGGGGCTAGAGTGTAATGTAGGGTGTTGCCAGGTTGGTAGTTGCTTGCATGTATGTCTCTAGATGTGTCTCAGATCATTCTTTCGAATTTGTACCACTCACTCTTTTATTCACCGTAATTCCACGCTTCACTCTCATGGTTTTAACACTAGTTCTGCTGGATACTAATGAAGCAGTGCTGCAGCTCTCAGCGCTTCTTGTTCTGGCACTCATGGCCTAAAATGGTTAGACTTGAGGGCATGGGATGGATTTTGTATCATATGGAATTCTTTTGCTATCTGCGCAGACTTCAAAGCGAGAGCTCTCGGGTCCGGCCCATACCTTTCTCACACCATAAATGGCCTCTCAAGGAATGTCATGAATCAAATTATGTGCTTCTGAAATTCCCTCTTGTAGGGCAGCGCTACATGAAGACAGGGCTCAATTTATAACAGGCAGAGCTCTGTCAGCTATCAGGAACATGGCCGCCTGGATTTTCAGTTTACAAGCTCTCGAAAAACTGGCTGTGGACCCTGAAAAGAAGCGTATATAAACACAAAAATGTCAGGAGGTTTTCCAAGACTGTGAGAGTAATATATGATTGTGTGTTTGAGAGAGGCTGTTCAGACTGGGTGGGATGAAATGTGATGGCAGAAATGTGTCAACCAATAGATAATTTATTAATGATGTGGAAAAACTTTTATATTATATTATATTATATTATTATTACAAATATATATATTGTGTGTGTGTGTGTGTGTGTTCGTGTTTCATTCATTTCATTGCATTTATTTATTGTTTTAATGGAATCAGTTTAGCAGAGACAAGCTAAATGTTAAAAAGTTAAGTATGTTTCAAAAAATCTTTTAAAATATATTAACATTATATGTTATACATTATGTAGACCTATGCATTATAATTTTATAATATAATATTTTAAAAAAGACATTGAATACAGAATTCAATACAATACAAAATACAATAAAAAAAATAAATAAATAAAAATAAACCATAAAATTAAAACCCATAAAAATACAAATAAAAGGTGCTTCATTTCATTTGAAAGGTACTTCACTTTCATTTCATGTATATATTTTTGTAATATACTATTTAAAAAAAAAATGAATAGAATACAGTCAAACTTACATTCATTTTAAGGGAAAAATAGGGCAAAGTTTATCAAATACACGTTGTATTGGCACAAATTATTTTCATTTTAATTTATAATTAGATTATATAACTTGCATAGCTTGAAGTGACAACACAATGCAGTTTACAATGCAAAATACAGGTAAAACACCTATAAAAGATCAATAGGGAAATCTCCTTCATATTAACACAGTACACAGTATTTTTATGTACATTTCTTTATATGTGTATATATAAAGACTGCATGTCGTTGTGTGCCTAAAGACTTTTTAAACTTTTCTGTAAGTCATACATTTCTATCATCTTTTCATGACTTTGAATAAGTGTTCAAAAAGCAGCAGAGACAATATAAAACATTCACTGTAGCCATTCAAATTTTGAGCTGAAGGCTAAAGTGGATTGAAATAGATGAGCTAGACCATATTTAGTCGCTTTTAGTTGTTTGCACAAGCGTCCTGTTTGTTTCTCTCAAAATAACCCAGCGGAGAGCGTTTACAGCCCACCGTCTGATGGGTTCATTACAGACGAGGCAGCTTGGAAATTGCCCGTCATTAAAATTCACAACTTTGTAACTTACGAGGATGAAACAGAATCGCAGGCTTTTGATATTTCGCTGGTGCTGAAGACGGAGTGAGGACGAGAGACTACTTGGTGAGCGAAGATAAATAAATCAGGTTCGAGTAAATAAAAAATGACGCCGTTTCTCGCACAAAATATAACTTTGCTGGAACTGCAAAGAGTTAGGTGTAGAAGTGGCTTGTGTTCATTAAAACCCAATAGATTATCGCTGAGATCTGCGGCACGATTGCTGTTTATGTTTTTATGTTTGATGGAGCGGACCAAATGTTTTCCGCATGTATTTTGGGAAAATAAATACAGGCGTTCGGGTCGATTTTACCCAACAGTTTCCCACCAGAGTACATTAGACTGAACTTTAATAGCGATGCCGTTGGTTTTCAGCCTAATGAGGCGCGTAAGAAACCTGCCCTGTTGTTTGATGAATTTGGGACAAGTCTTGGCGTGATCCAAGTGCCAAGATTGTTAACAAAAAGGTTAATGAGAGGTTAACAAGAAAAAGAACAGAGTAAATGAGAGCACCTTAATTCATTATGCAGATGTGATTTTAGGCAAAAACATCCCGCTGAGGCTGATATTCTAATAAGCTGATGAATATCTATTTGGGGTGGAACCACGTTCACTTTTGATGTGAGACCAGAGGAGACTGTAACGAAGCGTTAAAACTGTACTGGACGTGTTTGCTCAACTTTGTGCTGCTTTGTAAGAGGCTTGGATGAACCTTAAACATCATAAATGTATCAAAAACAACAAATAAGAATAATTAAAAAGATTAAAAAGAAAAAGCTGTCACCAGTTACTCACCTGTGTTGTTCCAATCCAGGGTTATTATAGCTAACTAAAACAGAAACCGAAAATCATTAAAAACATTTACGTTACTTGAAATAAAACATGTTAACTGAATAGATGTTTCAGATAAAACATTTTTCTTTTTTTTTGTATTTTATTTAATTATTCATAATTTTGTTTATTTATTATTTAAATGTAAATAACAAAAAAGTATATAAAAAGCAACAAAAAAGTATATAAAAAGTATATAAACATAAAATAACAAAAAAAGTGTATGTATATATATATATATATATATATATATATATACTGTATAAGTTTATCTTGATGTACTAAACTACAACTAAAACTGAAATAAAAATTAATAAAAACTAAATAGACAAATCAAATACAACAACTACTTAAAATGACTAAAACACACAAAATTACTAAAATTTTAACTAAAATTAAAATAAAAATGGAAAATATAATATTCTCGATACTAAAATAACACTTTTTGCAAACTTTCTTCACAAAAAAAAAAAAAAAAAAAAAAAAAATTATATATATATATATATATATATATATATATATATATATATATATATATATATATATATATACTCACTTTTTTACACTATATATATATATATATATATATATATATATATATATATATATATACAGGTGCTGGTCATATAATTAGAATATCATCAAAAAGTTGATTTATTTCACTAATTCCATTCAAAAAGTGAAACTTGTATATTATATTCATTCATTACACACAGACTGATATATTTCAAATGTTTATTTCTTTTCATTTTGATGATTATAACTGACAACTAAGGAAAATCCCAAATTCAGTATCTCAGAAAATTAGAATATTACTTAAGACCAATACAAAGAAAGGATTTTTAGAAATCTTGGCCAACTGAAAAGTATGAACATGTACAGCACTCAATACTTAGTTGGGGCTCCTTTTGCCTGAATTACTGCAGCAATGCAGCGTGACATGGAGTCGATCAGTCTGTGGCACTGCTCAGGTGTTATGAGAGCCCAGGTTGCTCTGATAGTGGCCTTCAGCTCTTCTGCATTGTTGGGTCTGGCATATCGCATCTTCCTCTTCACAATACCCCATAGATTTTCTATGGGGTTAAGGTCAGGCGAGTTTGCTGGCCAATTAAGAACAGGGATACCATGGTCCTTAAACCAGATACTGGTTGCTTTGGCACTGTGTGCAGGTGCCAAGTCCTGTTGGAAAATGAAATCTGTATCTCCATAAAGTTGGTCAGCAGCAGGAAGCATGAAGTGCTCTAAAACTTCCTGGTATACGGCTGCGTTGACCTTGGACCTTAAGAAACACAGTGGACCAACACCAGCAGATGACATGGCACCCCAAACCATCACTGACTGTGGAAACTTTACACTGGACCTCAAGCAACGTGGATTGTGTGCCTCTCCTCTCTTCCTCCAGACTCTGGGACCCTGATTTCCAAAGGAAATGCAAAATTTACTTTCATCAGAGAACATAACTTTGGACCACTCAGTAGCAGTCCAGTCCTTTTTGTCTTTAGCCCAGACGAGACGCTTCTGACGCTGTCTGTTGTTCAAGAGTGGCTTGACACAAGGAATGCGACAGCTGAAACCCATGTCTTGCATACGTCTGTGCATAGTGGTTCTTGAAGCACTGACTCCAGCTGCAGTCCACTCTTTGTGAATCTCCCCCACATTTTTGAATGGGTTTTGTTTCACAATCCTCTCCAGGGTGCGGTTATCCCTATTGCTTGTACACTTTTTTCTACCACATCTTTTCCTTCCCTTCGCCGCTCTATTAATGTGCTTGGACACAGAGCTCTGTGAACAGCCAGCCTCTTTTGCAGTGACCTTTTGTGTCTTGCCCTCCTTGTGCAACGCGTCAATGGTCGTCTTTTGGACAACTGGCAAGTCAGCAGTCTTCCCCATGATTGTGTAGCCTACAGAACTAGACTGAGAGACCATTTAAAGGCCTTTGCAGGTGTTTTGAGTTAATTAGCTGATTAGAGTGTGGCACCAGGTGTCTTCAATATTGAACCTTTTCACAATATTCTAATTTTCTGAGATACTGAATTTGGGATTTTCCTTAGTTGTCAGTTATAATCATCAAAATGAAAAGAAATAAACATTTGAAATATATCAGTCTGTGTGTAATGAATGAATATAATATACAAGTTTCACTTTTTGAATGGAATTAGTGAAATAAATCAACTTTTTGATGATATTCTAATTATATGACCAGCACCTGTATATATATATATATATATATATATATATATATATATATATAGTGTAAAAAAGTGAGTATATATATATATATATATATATATATATATATATATATAATGTATGTATGTGTGTGTGTGTGTGTGTGTGTGTTTTGGACCTTCAAAAAAGAAATGCAATCCAGAACCAACATGAGGTTGAGAAATGATGCCAGAGTTTCATTTTTCAGACTTGCTGCACTTCTAGTGCACGCTGGGTTTGTAATAGTTATCATGTAGCTGTGCTTGTAGTCAGCTTTTACTTCATGTTTCACCATCTGAAAGTCTTAGAAGACCAAAGTAGTGTCTTGCTCGTCTGAAGTTCAGAGAGCAGTCCGGCATGAAACACTTGCAGACATGACTTTTGTTGACTTTTGTTGTGAGTTGCACTTTTATAACAGATGTTTCATGCTTCTCATTTGTGTTTCTCAGGCTAAAAGAGATTTTATAGGGCGCTAAGTTTGAAAGAAAAATTGATAATGTGCAAAATAAGGACATACTCCTTTCAGAGCAAGCCACAGGTGTAAAAACGCTCAACCGTTGGATTCTGTCCGCGTGCAGGAAAAAAGTGCAATAGCAGTTCATTAGATACGTGCACAGGTGTTTTTATTTCAACAGGTGAATGCGATGTTCCTTTGTCTTGAGTTGATCTGAACGAGAGTGCTGGGAGCTGAACCCAGATGGTTGCGGTCCGATGTGATTTTTGATTAGGAGGGGTTGTCTGCGCCGGTATCAGGGGAAGTCAATCTGGTTTGACCTGGATTACTTCTTCCAGGAAGCACATCTCATGAAAGTTGCAGCGTCTCTGCTTTCCTCTGCCACTCAACCTTCCCGCTCTTCTCCACTTTTGGAGGGTCAGAGCCTTTGAAGGTCCTTGTTTGTATCGTGGCCTTCGAACGTGAAGCCTTTCAGGGCTGCTTTTTCCTGCTGTCGGCTTTTAGACCCCCATAGACACTTCAAGTCATGTCAGAATGACTGCGTTTAAGAGATGAGTGTACTTGAATGTCGCAGTTTCCGTTGGGGAAACCTTTTCTTCAGAGCTGGTCATTTGGCAACTAGATGTAGGCAGGTCTACTGTCCTAAAATAGTAAAAACAAACAAAAAAAAAAACCTAACAAAAAAAAAACACATTAATGTGTGGAAAATCCTGTTTGTTGAATGTATGACTTAATTGTGTGTTTGTGTTCTCAGCATTTGACTGTAGAGCATGCGTTGACTGTCATGCATTTTTTTTATGCATCATAAACAACTTCCAGAATGTTCACTTCTTGCAGCATAAAAATTTGTTTCATTTTAGTGTCCATGGATCCTTAAAAGGTATTAAAATGTCCTTAAAAGGAATTAAAAACTTAAAAGTTGTACACATTATATTGGCCTAATCCTGTTCATACTGAATTAATTTGGTTGTTTTTTAAACACTAAATATTGATTTTACTGGTTAAATTATTAACCTTTATTTTATATATATATGTATATGTGTATATATATATATATATATATATATATATATATATATATATATATAGAGAGAGAGAGAGAGAGAGAGAGAGAAATTTAAATGTTTTATTGTCATTTGTTTGTTTTATTTGTATTTCATTTTTGTTTTGTTAATTTGTTTGTAAATATTTTAAAAGACTATTTTTGATGATTTTATTTATTTTATAAATATTTATATTTTTAATATTTGTTTTTATGTTTTGAAATTTCAAATTACTCAAATAATTTAATAAAATAATTTACTTTTATTAAAAAGTTTTGTTTTGTTACATTGATCTTACATTTTATTTTACTTTTTTTTTTTTTTTTTTTTTTAAATCAAGTCTTCAGCCCTAATCCCATTCATACTAAAATCCGGATGTTGCTTTTAACCACTTAATATTTTTTAAAGACTATTTTAGATTTATTTATTTTTTAATATTTGTTTGGAAATTTGGAAATTTCAGATTTTAAATAATTTTACATTTGGTTTATTTTATTTTTATTTTTCAGTTTTGTTAAACTGATCTTATTTATTTATTTACTTTTTTTTTAAAAAAAAGTCTTCAAAAGTATTAAAATTATTACCTTAAACATGCAGGTGACAGACTTGGCCAAGACTACATTACCCATCATGCACTGCGGCTGCATAAGTGAAGCCCACACCTAATGCAAATCGTTTGCTTTTCTTTTTTGTCTTTGTTGAGAAGCAAAAAAGTTAAATCAACTAAAGTGTCTGTTTTATCACCAGTAAAACTACTTAAATGTGTCACATCGTAAGTAATAATTTGTCAGGCTGTGTTGTGTTTGTAATCATTAGCTGAAATTGTGCACTCAAGTCGACTCATAAAAGTCACTCTCGCTGTGATGTCCGGCGTGAGCAGATTAATTTCCAAGATTTTCCAATTTCCAAGCAGCAGGTCTCCACTAATGTTGTTCTATAGGGAAAAGGAAGATTTGAATACGGCCTTTCAGCGCTTCCCTCCGGTGAACGCGACCCATGTTAAACTGCACTGGCACGAGCGGAGGACCGCATGAATGATGTGTGCCTTCAATCATCTATCAAACGCTGGAAGTTCACTCATTTTTCTCATATTCATCAGCAAGGTCAGGAGTAGCCGTGTGATTGACAGTGATGTAATGGCCGTACAGAGCAGTATGTGTGTCACGTCTTTTGGCCTCTGCCTCGCCTGAATAAAAGTGTGTTGCAGCCAGGTATTTATTCAGTCGGCATTGTTTTTTTGGAAAAGCTCTTGCCTACTTCACTTCCCAAACAGCAGAAAGCCATATTGGTAATGACGCTGCGGCCCTGATGTGGCTCCCGTGACAGATTGTGTCGCAGAAAGTTCAGAGATCGTATTTGGAATATCAATATTGTGTGATTCACCTTTGTTTTGCTGCTTAAACTAGAAATTACCTGGCAACATGCTAGTGACTGACCGCATAATCACCAACAAATATAGGTACTTCCATACAGTGGGAACGTCTAGTGTCTTCATAATATATTTATGCAGGCAGTTTAAGTGTGGAAACAGGCATTAATATGAAAAATATGGATTCATATAGGAAATGTTTTGGCAGGTGTGTATGTTTGTAGGGATTTCTTGCACATGAACAAGCCGGTTAATGAAAAAATATTGCCTAAACTGTGTACTCGACATGGAATAATTATGAAATGCAAGGGAAATTATTTATAATTATTTAAAAGGAAACTTTTTCCATTTTGCTTATGTAACGGGACATTTTTTTAGAGTAAAATAAGATGTTTAATGATTTGTGGCATGATTTTATATTTTAGGAAATTTCTAGATAATTTAAAGGAGGACTGGAGGGTTTAGTGATGTCATTACTGGAGGCGGAGCAGGTTATTTAATTGATTTTCACACATTGTCAGTTTAGTATTTATGCATAATAGTAGTAGTTATTAATATTTTGAGATAGCTTTTATTTTTATCTTGTGAGTTTTCAGTTTTTAATTTTTAAGTTTTAGTAATTTTATAACGTTTTTTTGTCATTTTTATAGATTTTTTATGTTTTTTTTTTTTATTTCTACACACACACACACACACACACACACACACACACACACATATATATATATATATATATATATATATATTTTTTTTTTTTTTTTTTACTTTTTTTTAATATTCTTGCATTTTTATTTTTGGTTTAGTAATTTTACTACTTAGACTTATTTTATTTCAGTTAGTTGCCAAGTCAACATTTCAAATTTTTATTTCGATTTCAAATTTATTTATTTATTTGTTTATGTATTTATTTTATATTTGTATATTTTCATGTGATATTTATAATTTATTTTATATCAGCTTAATTTCAGGTAATTACATTTAAAAAAAAAAGTGGAAAGGGAGAGGTTAGCGGTGTCTTTTTTTTAGGCTGGGCAAGTTATTTAACTCTATTCACACATTATTTCAGTATTCTTCATATAATATAATAGTATTTATTAATACTTGAACTAGCTTTGTTTTTTTCTTTTAGTTTTTAATATTAAGTTTTAGTGATTTTGTCATGTAGTTTTATCATTTATATTTTGTTTGTATTTTCATAATTTTTGTTTGTTAATTTTTAATATATTTTTAATATTACTTTTTTTTTTTTTTTACGTATGTTTTACCTTATTTCAGTTAGTTAAAAAATTGTAATTTTCATCAAATATTTATTTATTTATTTTAGCTTAATTTATTTATTTTAATAAATAATAGTTTGTTTCAGTTAACAATATCAACATGATCGCACATAGAGCATTTATGTAAATTTAATGCTATTTTTCCAGATCATGTGTCAAACTCTTTAGACAGCTGCTGAAATAAAAGCACTTCTCTACATCTGAGTGAATGAAGAAACTAGTCAAAATATTTCTTGAACAGTTTGAGATTCTTTAACTGTGTCAGTATATTTCTGTGACAGCTGTGCAAAGATCATTTCCTCCAAATGTCATCACAATTGTTTTAACGGTGTTTTGATCCTGATGTGTGAAGGGTGGCGATATGGTAAAAAGACGGAAAGCTGCTGAAAGTGTGAACAGCATTACATTTACATTTACATTTAGTCATTTAGCAGATGCTTTTATCCAAAGCTACTTACAAATGAGGACAATAGAAGCAATCAAAACCAACAAAAGAGCAACAACATGCAAGCGCTATGACAAGTCTCGGTTAGCCTAACGCAGTACACGTAGCAAAGTTTTTTTTTTGTTTTTTTTTTAAACAAGTAGATAGAATATAGAAAGAAAGCTAGTGTTTTAGTTTTTTTAAGAAAAGCGAGCAGTTAGAGAATAAATATGCAATTGATAGAGGGTCGTGTGTGTGTGTGTGTGTGTGTGTGTGTGTGTGTATGTGTGTGTCTTTTTAAATAAAAAGAAGGGAGATAGATAAAATAAAATTAGAAAAGAGAATGCTAGAGTTATAGGGTCAAACAGCAGATGTGTTACAATTACCAGAAAAGAATCTGTTGTTTTTACTGTGGTTTAACAGGTTTCTTGCTGTTAAAGTGGCTTATAAGACCATGAAGGTGTAATACAGGTGATAATAGAGTGATGAGTTTAAAGAACGTCCACAAGTGGAAAGCATTAGCTATCAACTGATAGACTGAGAAACGTCTCGGTTACGTATGTAACCCTCATTTCCTGAAGGAGGGAACGGAGACGTTACGTCATAGTGACTGACGTAGATGGGATCTCGCCAGAGAGCCCAATCACCTTCGAGTGTTAACAAAACAAGCCAATGACAGTTGGCGTGCGTGCTTTGCATCGCGCACCCCACCCCGCAGCGCGGGTATAAAAGGAGAGCATGTGCAAACGCACATCAGTTTTTCGCTGAGGAGCCAAGACGGTGTGCCTCGGCCGTACATAGGTGGTACAGCAACTGTGGCGATGGGACATAACGTCTCCGTTCCCTCCTTCAGGGAATGAGGGTTACATACGTAACCGAGATGTTCCCTTTCAGTCAGTCACGTTCAACGTTACGTCATAGTGACTGACGTAAATGGGATCCCTATGAAAACGCCACTATTGCTGACCCCCTCCAGTGCCCTGTAGAAGCCGGCAAGTCCACCCACACCAGTTGAGATGGAAGATAGGACAAGGCTTAGGCAGAGATGACAGCCACTGCTATTCCGTACAGTGGGTATGGATAACACTGGGAAAGCGTACCCAAGTAGGGGAATGCTACGGAAACCACATCCTGCATAAAGGAGGTACCATGTGGAGATTACACATATGGACAGACTCGATTGCTTCAGTCTGTTGCTGTCTGTTGTGCTACTGAGAGGTTTGCAATTGTAGCTCCGTGTAGCTTCGCTTTTTATTGAATCTCTACCTTGCTTTCACTCCCTGTTGTTTAAAGTGATAATATATAACTTAATTCCCACCATATTTCTGGTGTTATCTTTCAAGCTAATCTAACTAATTTGATCGTTCACTTTTAAAACTGCGAGTGCAGCGCGTTAGCATTTGTTAGCCAGTTAGCTTGTCACTCGCGGTTCCATTCGCGTCGCGCCTGTTATTGTTTTAATTAATTCATTAATTCATTTATTTATTTATTTTTTTTTTTTGGCATGAGATCAATACACAGCAGAGACAGCAGAAGGTCTCTGCCAGGGAAAGACACCGTTACCGTGGAAGAATACACATCTGAGAAGGGAATCACTACACACGGGCACCTAGCCCAGCACAAGGGCTGACCTTGGGCAAACACATGAGTGCTGGTCCTGGCGTCTGGCACTCTGCCACGCCTGACTGCCGAGGGTGCGGGAGGAACTTCAGCAGGGTTCGCCAAGGGGAACTGAACTGAAAAGCAATATAAGTGCACACATCCGGTCCGTAGAGGGGAATGGTGCAGCAAGCGTGATCGACACCGAGCGGGTCCGGTGTTACTGGCCACCTGAGGCAAGAACACGAGAGGACACAGGCTCTACACGGAGATTATAGAATCTCGCAAATGTGTTAGGTGTCGCCCAGCTGGCAGCTCTACGGATGTCTGCTATCGAGGCGCCCCGCGCCAAGGCCCAAGAAGATACCACGCTTCTCGTAGAGTGTGCTTTCACTCAAAGGGGGCATGGTAAATGTTGGGCTTGGTATGCCAAGACCATAGCCTCCACTATACTGTGGGCAAGTCTTTGTTTGGAGACAGCCTTTCCCTTCTGCTGTCCTCCAAAGCAGATGAAGAGCTGGTCTGAGGTCCTGAAGCTCTGCATGCGGTCCACGTAAACATCCAAGGCACGGACGGGACAGAGCAGAGCAAAGGCTGGGTCTGCCTCCTCCCGGGGCAGTGCTTGAAAGTTCACCACCTGATCCCTAAAGGGCGTGGTGGGAACTTTGGGTATTTTTGGAGATTCCACAAGTCTGGACGTGGGTGCCAGAGGGTGCCCCCTCTCTGAGAAAGGAGATCCCTCCTCAGAGGAACTTGCCAAGGAGGGGCTGTTGCGAGGACCATCAATTAGAGGAACCAAGTCTGATGGCGCCACCAAGAGGACCTGCTCCTCATCCTCCCTGACCTTGCACAGTGTCTGTGCGAGAAGGCTCACCGGGGGAAACGCGTATTTGCGTAGGCCCTGAGGCCAGCTGTATGCCAGCGCATCCGTGCCGAGGGTCCCCTCGGACAGGGAATAAAACAGCTGGCAGTGGGACGTGTCCGGGGAGGCAAACAGGTCTACCTGAGCGCCCCTGAAGCATCTCCAAATCAATTGAACTGTCTCAGGGTGGAGTCGCCATTCTCCCGGAAGGGCGAGCTGACGTGAGAGCTCGTCGGTTGCACGATTGAGCTCACCTGGGACATGGACGGCACAAAGCTTCTGACTCCAAAGGAGGAGATGGCGGACGAGTTGTGACATGCAATGGGAGCGTAGACTGCCTTGGTGTCTCATGTACGCAATGGCTGCAGTGTTGTCCGTATGGACCAGTTCATGCTTGTCGTGTAGCAGCGATTTGAAGCGGCGCAGAGCAAGCCATACTGCTAGCAACTCGAGGCAGTTGATATGCCACTGCAGTCGGGGCCCTGTCCAGAGACCCGCAGCTCCATGCCCGTTGCACATGGCACCCCAGCCCATGGCAGAGGCATCTGTTGATACAACAACATGCCTGGACACTTGCATTAGTGGAACTCCTGCCCGAAGAAAAGCAAGATCCGACCACAGGCTAAAGGTCTGACGGCAGGATGGGGTGACTAAAACCCGGTACGTGCCGCGTCGCCATGCCCATCTCGGGACCCGGTCATGAAGCCAACGCTGAAGCGGTCTCATATAAAGCAATTCGAGTGACATGACAGCGGCTGCGGATGCCATATGCCCCAGGAGCCTCTGAAACTGTTTCAGTGGAACCGCACTCCTGTGCTGGAAAGACTCCAGGCAGTTCAGCATCGACTGAGGATGCTCTACTGAGAGACATGCTGTGAGGTTGACCGAGTCCAACTCCATGCCGAGAAAAGAGATCCTCTGCACATTGGAGAGTTTGCTCTTTTCCCAGTTGACCCGAAGCCCCAACCGGCTGAGGTGGCTGAGCACCGTGTCCCTGTGTTCGCATAAATGCGCTCAAGTCTGGGCCAGTATGAGCCAGTCATCAAGGTAGTTGAGAATGTGAATGCCTGCTTCCCTTAATGGAACAAGGGCTGCCTCCACAACCTTGGTGAAGACACGAGGCGACAGGGACAACCCGAAGGGGAGGACCTTGTACTGATATGCTCTGATGGTTCTCGTGAGCCAGCGAGGCGGTCTGGGGAGCACTAGTCAGGCCCCCAGCGACCGAACAAGCGGGACTAGGGGAACCACCGACGTAACCACAGTGGGGCAGCGAAGTGGAACACAGGGACCCGACCCGGAAGGCAGTGAGTCCCAGAGTGGGGTCTGAGTGCGCGGTGCGACACTTACCTGGCTCCACGGCTGGGCAGGGGGTGCATGAGGATGCATCGCGTCCTCGAACCGGACCCTGCTGCCCACTGGCGAAAGGAGAGGGGGACGGGAGTGTGGAGACTGTGTCTCGCACACTGCCATCCTCGCCCTCTTGGGACCCGGAGAGAAAGGAAACTGCTCTTTTATTGAGGATTTGGGTACCCCTGGCTGAGGAGCCAGTGGTGGAACAGAACAAAAAGGAAACCAAAGATTTTCCACCCGGCCCTCCTCCGGGGGAAGGAGTGGTGCGGTCACCATCTCCTGAAGAGCAGGATCCAAGGACTCCAGGTCGCCCGTCTCAGGGACGCCGCCTGCCCTGGTGCTTTATTTGCTTGGCAGGGGCGGAGACAGGCTACGGTGCTTTCCTGCAGCCAGCTCCACGCTGCGGCCATTGTGAAGGCTGCTGCTGAGGCCGAGCTGGAGCGGAGGTGGAGGCAGCAGGAGGGTGCCCTCGGTGACGAGCAGACGGAGGGACTGCAGCAGGTGGTGGGGTGGAGACAGCAGCAGACCGCCAGGGCAGGATATGACGGAACGCCTCTGTCTGCTTCTGTGCGGCGGAGAACTGTTGGGCAAAGCCCTCCACCGCTTCGCCAAATAGGCTGGCCTGGGAGATCGGGGAGTCTAAGAAGCGATGCTTGTCAGCCTCCCTCATATCTGCCAAGGTCAGCCATAGGTGGCGCTCCTGGACCACCAATGTGGACATCGTCTGACCCAGGGCCTGCGCCGTGACTTTCATTGCCCTTAGGGCAAGGTCCGTCGCTGTGCGCAGTTGCTTCATCACACCTGGGTCAGCACCACCCTCGTGCAACTGCTTTAACACCTTGGCCTGGTGGACTTGCAGGAGGGCCATGGCGTGCAGGGCGGAAGCGGTCTGTCCAGCAGCACTGTAAGCCTTGTCCGTTAGAGCGGACGAAAAATTACAGCCCTTGTACGGAAGGCATGGATTACCCCTCCAGGCGGCGGCGCTCTGCGGGCAGAGTTGCATGGCAATAGCGCACTCGACTGGGGGGATCTCCACATACCCTTGGGCCGCCCCACCGTCGAGGGTGGTGAGGACAGAGGAGGCGCCAGGCCTGTTTCGGGCAGAAAAAGGTGCCCTCCAAGACCTAGTCACCTCCTCATGCACCTCCGGGAAGAATGGAACTGGAGGTGGCTGCCGGCGATCGGCCTGCGCCCCTAGGAACCAATCACCCAGCCTCGAGCATTAGGGAGAAGGAGGAGGCCTCCAGTGCAGCCCGATGCTCTCGGCGGCCCGGGAAAGCATAGAAGTCAGCTCTGGCCCGTCCAAACCCCTGATACTGAGTGCCCGTTGTACGTGGCACCCCAGCCGGTGGCGAGGCATCCGTGAATACCACAGCATGCCTGGATACCTGCTCCAGGGGCACTCCTGCCCGAAGGAACGAAGGATCTGACCACGGGCTGAAGGTCTTGCGGCAGGCCAATGTAATCTGAACCCAGTGAGTATCGCGTTTCCACGCCTACCTCGGGATTCGGCCATGGAGCCAGTGCTGAAGCGGTCTCATATGGAGCAGACCGAGCGGAACTATGGCCGCAGCTGCAGCCATATGCCCCAGGAGCCTCTGAAAGAGTTTCAGTGGGACCGCTGTCCTGCCTGATAAAGTCTTGAGGCAGTTCAGCACCGACTGAGCACGTTCCTGGGTGAGGCGTGCTGTCTGGTTGACCGAATCCAACTCCATGCCGAGAAAAGAGATCCCTTGCATTGTCACGAGTTTGCTCTTTTCCCAATTGACCCGAAGGCCCAATTGGCTGAGGTGCCTGAGCACCAGGTCCCTGTGTGCGCACAACTGCTCTCGAGACTGTGCAAGAATGAGCCAGTCGTCGAGGTAGTTGAGAATGCGCACACCCTGTTCTCTCAGGGGAACAAGGGCCGCCTCTGCGACTTTGGTGAAGACATGAGGCGAAAGGGACAGCCCGAAGGGCAGGACCTTGTACTGATATGCCTGACCGTCGAACGCGAACCGCAGGAATGGCCTGTGTCGCGGGAGAATCGAACATGAAAGTACGCGTCCTTCAGGTTGATCGCTGCAAACCAATCTAGGGGACGGACGCACCCAAAAATGCGTTTCTGCGTCAACATCTTGAACGGCATCTTGTGAAGTGCACGGTTCAAAACTCGCAGATCCAAGACTGGTCGTAACCCACCGCTTTTCTTGGGGACAATGAAGTAAGGGCTGTAAAACCCCGACCTCATATCAGCTGGAGGGACCGGCTCTATTGCGTCCTTCGCCAGCAGGACTGCAATATCCGCGCGCAAGACAGGGGCATCGACGGTCTTGACTGAAGTGAACCGGATGCCCCTGAACTTGGGGGGACGCCGGGCGAACTGAATCGTGTAGCCGAGTCTGATGGACCGCAGGAACCACTGAGATGGACTGGGGAGCACTAGCCAGGATCCGAGAGACTGTACCAGCGGGACCAACGGGGCCACCGATGTGCCCGCGGTGGGGCAGCGAGGTGGAACACAGGGACCGGCCCTGGGGCCTCTGACGGCCTGGCCTGTGATGGCAGGGGGCAGGGTCTGGGTGTGTAGTGTAACACTCACCTGATTTCTCCTCGTGTGGGAGGAGACACAGGAACCCGGCTTGAGGCTTGTGACAGCCCGGCGTGTGACGACTTGAAGTGGGGACTGGAGTGCTACCGCCCTTACCTGGTTCCACGAATGGGCAGGAGGGGTGTTCTTGGGCAACCACCCGTGGCCTGCTGGCGAGAGAGGAGGAGGTAAGCGATCCCGTGATGCACGGTTCACCACTCTCCTCCTCTTGAGACCCAGAGATTGAGGTGACCGCTCTTTATTGATGTTTTGGGTACCAAAACATGGAGCGGTCCCATGTTTTGGGACCGCTCTTTATTCATGTTTTGGGAGCAAAATGAAACAAAAGAGACTCCACCCGGCCCTCCTCCGGGGGAGGGAGTGGTGCAGTCACCATCTCCCAATGAGCAGTCTCCTCCATCTCTGGGTCGACCGTCCCAGGGCCTCTTGCACTTGCGCTTGCCGCCAGGTTAGGCAGGGGCCTGGATGGGCTGGGCGTCCTGCCTGCGACCGGCTCCACGACACTGCCTGTTGGAAGGCTGCTGCGGCTGCGCGGGAGCAGTGGCGGCCGCAGGGGGGCGCCCACGGCGACAAGCAGGCTGAGTGGCTGCAGTCGGAGTGGAAGCAGCAGGTTTCCTCCGGCGCATGATGTGTTTGCCTCAGTCTGCTTCTGGGCTGCCGAGAACTGCTGGGCAAAGCTCTCGACAGCATCGCTGATAGGGCCGGTCTGTGACACGGGAGCATTCAGGAACTGTACCTTCTCCTACTTCTTCATGTCAGCGAGACTTAGCCAGAGATGGCGCTCCTGGACCACTAGCGTGGACATCGCACAACCCAGAGGCTGTGCGGTCACCTTCGTCACTCGAAGCGTGAGGTCCATCACAGCATGCAGCTCATGTAGAACCGCCAGGTCGTGACCACCCTCGTGCAGGTCTTTCAGGGCTTTGGCCTGGTGGATCTGCAGTAACGCCATGGCGTGGAGGGCAGAAGCCGCCTCCCCACAGGCTCTATAAGCACTGCCAGTTAGACCTGACGAACACTTACAGGCCCGTGAGGGGAGACATGGGTCACCCCGCAGGGTGGAAGCAGCTGTTGGACACAGTTGCATGGCCAAAGACTGCTCCACCGAGGGGATGCCTGCATACCCCAAAGCAGCCCCACCATCGAGGGTGGTGAGAGCAGAGGAATCACAAGATTTGTTACGGGCAGTGAAAGGTGCCTTCTACGACCTTGTAAGCTCCTCATGGACTTCCGGAAAGAATGGCAGCGAAGGGGGCAACGCAGCCGGGTCGTCATCCCCGGAGAGAGAGGGCCCGCCCTCCGATGCAGTGATCGATATCTGGTCGTCAGAGGGGGCACCAAATGAAACGTGTGGCCAGCGCGCTCCTTCGGCAGCTCCACTGGTTGCGGAGTGCTTGAGGGGTGAGGAGCTCCACTTGGGGAAGCCCTCACCGTAATCCTCAAATCACCCCTGACTCCACCGGATCCAGCGCGCACGCCGGATCGTGGTAGAGGCAGAGGGACTCCGCTATGTTTGACATAGCGGAGTCTATTACACAACTCCGAGATGGTCATGTCCCTGCAAGAAGAACATGAACCATCCACGAAAGCCTCCTCAGTGTGCTGAATGCCCAGACATGTGAGGCAGCGATCGTGACCGTCCTGAGGCGCCAGGAAACAACCACACCCAGAAACCCACGAGTGATAAGTCATCTTTAAAAAGACACGATCACCCGTGTTACTCTTTTAGAGAAATTGCTCTTTCAGAGAAATGCTCTTTTAGTGCTGAAGCACGCAGGGGAGCTGGCCACCGCACACTCCTAGTGTGGCTGTCAGCAGGAAGACGATCTTTCTCTCCCGGACACCGTGACCACCGCTGCTTCGCAGTAACGCCCGCACTCGCTCGCAGAACACTCTCTTGGAAGGGAGAGCAGTAGCTTCAACCACTACCGCTCGGCTCCGAAGCGAAAGGATGAATTGATGCGGTGCACCAACTGCCTCTTATACTCACGCTGTGATCAGCGGCAGCTGGATGCAATAATCGCATGCCAATGTCCATTGGCTCGTTTAGTTACACTCGAAGTGGATTGGTCTCTCTGGCAAGATCTCAATTTCGTCGGTCATCCGACGTGACTCGGAGTGACCGACTGAAAGGGGAACTGTCCATTTTGACCTTGTTTTGGCAGTTTAAGTGTCTTTTAGTTTGGATGTATGCATTAATACACACAATATGGATTCATGTAGGAAATGTTTTAGCAGGCGTGTTTGATTATAGCTGTTTTTGTACACATGAACAACCCGGTTAATGAGAAACTTTTGCCTAGACTGTGGACTCTGGACATAGAATAATTATGCAAAGGAAGTAATGCAGGAAATTACATATTTCCTATTTTCTTGTGTTTGTCATGTTTTTAGAGTGATTTTCAGTGACCTGTGATGTGGTTTTGTGTTGTAGAAAATGGCTAGACAATAAAAAGTAGAAGAAGAGGAGTTAATGATGTCATTTTTGGAGGTGGGGCAATTTACTTTTTCATGTTTTTTTCATTGTTATTTTAGTGTTCTTTTTGTAATATAATAATATTTTTTTATATTTTAAAATAACTTTTATTTTTATACTTTAAATGTTTAGTAATTTTAAGTTTTAGTAAGCCTGTAATGTGCTTGTCAGTTTTTGTAATTTTTGTTTGTTTATCATATTTTAAATAATTCTATTTTACATGTTTTTATTATTATTATTATTATTATTATTCAAGATTACTGTATTTTTATTTTAGTTTTAGTAATTGTATTATTTCAGCTTATCTTATTTAAGTTTTTTTTTTATTTTTTTTTATAATACACCAAACATGTTAATAGGATCATTTTTGTAATGTGCTTTTGTCAATTTTATTGTTTTATTTAGTTTCTATTATTTTCTATTTTTATTATTTTTCAATTATTTCTATTAGTTTCTATTTTTTAATATTATGGTATTTTATGTTAGTTTTCGTTTCACTATTTTTTTTCCTATTGTTAATCATTTTTTATATTTTTAATAAATACATATTTTTGATATTACTGTATTTTTTGATAGTACTGTATTTTAGTTTTACAAATTTTAGAACATATGGTATTTTTCTAATTTTTACGCTTTATTTTTTTTTAAATTCCCATTTTAAGCTTTTTTAAATTTTTAATTGAATAAAATATTTAAGACTGTGACAGTGGTTGTTTTTATGTAGAGTTTAAGGAACGGCCACAAGTGGAATGTATTAGCTGCCTGTTGAACCTCTGTTCACACCTGTTAGAGTAAACGTCGTATCAACACAGCACCTCTGGAGCAGAATGAACAGAATCACAGCACACACAGAACACACGTGATACTCGACCGAGGCGAGGCCGTGTGAATGAATAGAGCGGGGACTCCAGGGGTGGTGGAGTGGGCGGGCGGGAGGCTCTCAGGTGGCTTCATCTCCACGCCCTCCTGCAACGCTCCGCTACTCCCCTCTCATTCTGTCTCTCCTCTTGTTTTCTGTCTTCATGAACAAGCCTCAGTCTGCTGAAAGTAGGTTGGCTTGTTGTTTTCTAGCAGCTGATACGGTTGATGGTAAATATTTAAGCTTGTTACATTCTTTATAATTAATAAATGTGTAACTGAGCTCTGCTCTTTGCGGTATACTGCAGTACAGATGAAACTTTAAAAATTTGGCACTTTCTGCCCAAAAGCCTTAAAATAAATGATCATAGTTACTTCATTAAAACTTTGGTAACTTCAACCCAAGATTTGTGAAAAATGCTATATAATTTATTTATTTTCTCTTGTAGACTTCTGTAAATATTTAAGATATGTTTTTATTTAATTAATTTATTTCATAATATTTTTAGATACAATAAAAATATTGAAAACTGATGTCCCGATTTAAAAATACATATAATATTTATTTATGTATTTATTTATTTATTTTGAACCTATATATAATTATGTGTAGAATTTGATCTACAATGAAAACCACTGAAAACTCACAATTTGGAAAATAAATAAATAAATTAAACAATATATAATAAAAAATAATATTTTACGCTCATTTGCTCTGTCAATATGCTTATTTATTTATTTATTTTTAACCTTTTAGTAAACCTGTTTAAAATTTGATCTACAATGAAAACCATTGAAAACTGTAAATAAATAAATAAATACTTTAACTCCCTTTTGCACCAATATATATATATATATATATATATATATATATATATATATATATATATATATATGATGAGTGAAGTGGCATACTGACTGAACTCATCAACCTTCAGCTTTTCCACCCTGAATAGCGATCGGCTGCTTTTGTGTTGGCATCTGAATGGAAGTGCTGTGAGTGTTTTTTTTTTTTTTTTTTCCAGCTGAGCTTACACTCACTGATTCCACTGACCTTAATAGAACAGCAGTGCTGATTCCCAAAGCAATCCCAGCGTCTCACTGCCATCTGTGTTCTTAAGATATACTGTCAGATTTTGCTTGTTTTTCACTCTTCTTATTGCCAATACAAATATTAACATTCAACAAAAATAATCTTACTTTTACATTTATTTTTTTTAAGGAGATGCTTTTAGCCAAAGAGGCATATGAATAAATGAAATGCAACAAAAGAGGGCAATTATTTTGACAATAAATAGTAAGACATGGAGCAAATACATATATGTATATATATGGGTAGTTGACATAACATTGAAGATGTCCTCTAACATTGAAGATAAACCTCTCTCTTTTTTTGTACATTTATATATATATATATATATATATATATAAAATGCACATGTAATT
The DNA here is from genome assembly GCA_039654775.1 of Spinibarbus caldwelli. Classification (NCBI taxonomy): domain Eukaryota; kingdom Metazoa; phylum Chordata; class Actinopteri; order Cypriniformes; family Cyprinidae; genus Spinibarbus; species Spinibarbus caldwelli. The sequence continues at coordinate 3,815,349 of CM077224.1, read as the reverse complement.
GCATTTTAAACTCAGTGGGCCCTATTTTAACGATCTAAGCACATAATCTAAATCGCACGGTACAGGTGCACTTAGGGTGTTTCCGAATCCACTTTTGCTGGTATAACGATGGGAAAAATGGTCGGCGCTCCCGGCGCATGGTCTAAAAGGGTTGTCCCTATTCTTTTAATGAGTAATGGGTGTGTTTTTGGGCATAACGTGCAATAAACCAATCAGAGTCTCATCTCCCATTCCCTTTAAGAGCGAGTTGCGTTCGCGCCATGGCGGATTCGCTATTTAAATGGCGGAATTTTAAGGCACACAGATGCATCTCCAGAGAGCAAGTGGATCTGCTCACGCGCGAGCAAATAGGTAGACTAATTCTGATACACACAATGAGTATCCATTATGACATGTATGACATTTTTATATTTATGTAGCCTACACAATAATATTCTTTTACACTGTCAGGGCTAACAAGTTATAGCAAAAGTTTGGAGTGAGATTAGGGGAGGGGCCACACAAAGGGGAGGAGTCACTAAAAGGGGAGGAGCAACTCAAATATTTGTAGCACCCAAGTTTTTGCTAGCAGTTCAATTTTACCTATTGTTCATAATTGACCAGCACAAATAGAAATTATAACATCTGGTAAATCTGATGAAAGACAAATTCATTCTAATAAAATAAAAAGATTTATGTTTTTAAAATACAAATATATCAAAAATAAAAAGAAATCTTGCCCCCAACAAGCCAATTGAGCAGCAGTACTCAATGTACATACACATACAGTAGGATTACAACACCATCATGATATAATATGATATAATAGATTATAGCATTCCATCCAGAGCCAAACTGTTTCTAGTTTTGGTTTTGTTCAAACCCACCACACTGCATCTGAATTTGAGTGGGGAAGCCACAGTGCTTTATATGGGAGCCCCCTACCCATCATCAAGGCATCAAAATGTGCAGCAAGAAACAGAAAAAAAAACAAAAAAAAAAAACATTCATAAGCTGAAATGTGTTCTCTCTCTCTCTCTCTCTCTCACTCACACACACACACACACACACACAGCTTGACATACATACTCAGGACAAGTTCTGTAATCCTACTGTGTGTGTATAGTATGTACATTGAGCACTACTGTTCAGTTGGCATGTTTGGGGCCAAATGTCTTTGTATGTTTGATACTTTCTTAAATATATAAAACAATTTATTTTATTTGGATGAAATTGTCTGTCTTTTATCAGGCTTACAAACTCTTATAACATCTCTAGTACTTTCCTTAGTTTCAGGAAGCCAAGGCTAAGTTAAAGCTTCTGGTTGCAAAGCAGTTGGAGAGTATTTTGACTGCATCAATAATACTTTAGCACGAATTTGGCTATATTCCCCAGCATCAGCTCTCACTATCTTTTCACAGGCAAGTGATTTCGTCCAGGAATCTTAAAATCGAAAAAAAATAAATGAAGGGGTTACCTACAGCATTCATCGGATCTTGCTCTTCTAACTTACACTCTGTGTGCGCGCGCATCCATGTTGCTTAGTAACGAATGCACGTGTGGCAGAATCGCGTAATTTAAACGGAAACAACAACATCCTAATTTCTGATTGGCTGGTAGGTGGCATTTAACTCTGTATAACTCGAGAGTCGAGAGAGCTATGAGCTCGGCAGTCGGCAGACAACTTCCCTCCGAATTCCCTTGTCTATTAATTTTATATAGCAGGACAAGTTATCCCTTCTCAGCGTGAGAAATACAAGGTGTGGCGTGAGAGCGTGTGAACTGGTTGAAATGCGTGAGTCTCACGCCGAATGTGTGAGACTTGAGAGCCCTGTACTGTAATCCTTTAAATTTTAATATGTGGCATGTTTGTGTGCTGCTGCACGTCCCTGTGTGTAATAAGCAAAGTGAACGCGCATTGTGGACCCGCCCCGAGGCGCATTTTCTACTAACACGCTCTTTAAATAACAAAAAAAATATTGTGCCATTGACTTTAGACTTTAGACCAGGTTTGAGTTGGTCTATGGCGCAGTCTATTTTCAGTTCCTCAAAATAGCAACGCGCCAACAAAGCACCTGAACACACCTCTTTTTTAGACCAGCAGGCCCACGGGCACACAAATGGCCGCAAATGCGTTTGCTATTTAAACAACGCGGCGCAGGACGGGAAAATGAGAACTGCGTCGGGCTGAAACTAGCAAAAACACTTGCGCCGCGCCTTGCGCCGCATTGCGCCAGGTGTATGATAGGACCCAGTTTGTTAACATGACTCTGGACGTCGTCACAGCCTTAAAATTAAATGGATCATAAATGATTTCCTTCTCTGCTATGGAACATGATTTCTGGAAGGGTTATGCTGTTTGTTTGGCTCAAATACTCTTGCGTATCTAAATGTTCACAGTTGTGGAGTTTCTTTCCGGTTTGTTCTGGATTTCGCACTGAGAGATTGCATTTCTGGCACGTTCTTTAATGGAGAACATATGAATAAATTCATCATCAACAAAGAAGTTTTTGAGATTATAGTTGCAGTGCTGGAAACGTTTACATTTGTGAATGATGGCATTTGTGAACGGTTAAGCATGTGTGAATCAAAAAAAATTGTGAGATGACAAACTTGAGTGTGTTAATGCATTTGCATATTTAAAATTAAAGATTTGCATGCATGTTTCTTTGTGTTTTAGTTCTGGAAACTGAATTGGCACGTAGAATAAGACAAGACTCACTTCCTCTGTCCCACCCACGATTGCCTCTTTATTCTGCTCTTTTTCTTCCCGGTTGTTGTGTTATTGATCATTGTTCTCTGAGGTCCGAGAGATTTAACTTGCATTGATTTTACATCAGCCTCCAACTTTGTCTTTGCTGCGTTATCTGAGCCTCTTCTGGTGCTACTGCTCGTTTTATGGCATTTGTTTAGGCCGACACAGACACGTGTTTTTGCATTTCTGTCCCTGAAGAGGCTGGAGAGAATCAGCTGGGGCAAAAAGGACATCAGGTTCACTGTCTAACCATAAACAGAGACGACTGTATCGCTACAGAAGCACAGCTAAACACTTCTGTTTGCTAACATAGTCATAGTTTCTGTTTCTGGTCATTTACCACTTTATAAGATGTTTTTGAAGTGAATATGACGAGAAAAGTAAGACTAGAATTAGTATTAGATTAATATTTATTTTATTTGATTAATTTATTTAGTATTTATTAATAATCATAATAATTTCTAATTTAATTAATTGTTAAATATTAAATGTGTTAGAATAAATCAGATAAAATATACATATAATAATTTATATAAATACTTAAATATATTTTAATTTATTAATAATAATCGTGAAATATGTTGGTTTTGTTGGTTTTCTTCTTTCTCTTCTTATTCGTATTAGTTAGCATTAATAATTATTTAATAATTGCTGTATTTAGTATCAGTAATCAATAAAAAGTTGTCACTGTTCTTCTTTTTATTATTTAGTCAGTGTTAAAAATACTCATAATAATTACATTTAATAATCATTAATTTAAAAATACTTAGTGTTAGTAATCAATAAAAAGTTGTTGCTGTTCTTCTTTTTTATTATTTAGTATTAGTAATAATTAATAAAAGTTACTGTGGTGGTTGTTGCTATTGCTATAATTAAATAATATAATTATATTTAAAATTTTGTTTACTAATCATTATTTTATTATTACTAATAATGAAATATTAGTAATAGTTAATTAAAAATTAATATTAATAATTAATCATAAAAGTATGGTTGTTGTTGCAGTTATTAAATTATTTCATAATATTAATAATTAAATATTCATCAGCATTATGGTTATTTATATATTATAATTATTTAGTATTATAATAACTAAGTGGTTCTTCTTAATTATTATGTAGTATTCATTATTATTATTATTATTATTATTATTATTATTATTATGCCAATCTTAGCTAATCCAACTGCAAAAAATCTTGTTTTGCACATTAAATACTACGGCTTTCTTGGGCAATTGTCACTTTGCAGCATTCAATAAAAATGTTAAAATATCATTATGTAATTTGTTTCAAACAAAATAGTCTATCCAAAGCAGTTTACAAAAAGCACTGCAGTCCAGTGTGTCATCAAAACATGCATTTCATACATATTTAGAATGGACAAACGTAAATGTGACTTTAATTGATTAATGGTTGATTAAAAGCAATCACATGTGCCATTCCTTCAGACTCCTGAGCTAAATTCTAATTGGAAAGATATTGACTGAGGCCTTTTACCAGGCACTGAGATGCATTTGTCATTATTGGCTTCCCTGGCCTCATCTGAACGCGTTTTTCTTTACTCTGGGCCTGATATGCATTCTGTCCGTGTCCAGAAAGTAATCAGCAGGAGCTCTCAGATTACACCTGCCAATCACCGGTCTTCCTGCGCCGCTGTGCTGAGACGGAGGAAAGCAGGGATGTATGGGAGGAGACGGGTCATCACTCTTGTCTTCCTCCCCCTAATGGGGTCTGACACGGGTCCGGAGGGACCGAGGAATCAGGCCAGCGCTCGTAATGACCAACACAGCTGCGCAACAGTCACGCATGCTGCATCAGAGCACCAATTGCAGAGATTGGCTTGAATTTGTGTGATCTTAATTGTTAGACGTTAACCCAAACATGTTGTTAAGTGGCTCTGGTTCTGCTTTGGACATCAAGCGACATCTCAGTGCGGAACCGTAATTGTATGTGTTTAAATTTATGCAGTTTCTGAGGATGAGAGCACATCACGCAACCCGTCCATCTTGGCATCTCTCTGATTTATAACTGAGTGACATTTGCTCAGATGTCGTCATGTTTGATTGGACATACAGCCCTTGACATCAACATGAGATGTGAGATGAATGTTTTCTTCCTTTTGTAAAGTATTACATTAATTCTTCCATTTTATTATTTTTTTTAAATATTATTGTATCATTTTTACTATTCCAGTATTATCTACAAATATGTTATTTTTATATTTTTTTTTTTATTATTTATACTGTAAGTACATATGTGTGTGGGCATACATTTATAATTAATTTCTTTATATATTTTTATATATATTTTCATTTGTTTATATTCATTTATAGGTCATTTTTCTGTGATCAGATTATATATAAATACACTGTTTTGTTAAGATTATAAATATATTTTTTTATTATGTACAATCTAGATTTGTAGTTACATATTATATGATCAAAGAAAATTGTATGTATGTATGTGTATATATATATATATATATATATATATATATATATATACAGGTGCGTCTCAATAAATTAGAATGTCGTGGAAAAGTTTCACAATTTGAGTTGAATTACTGAAATAAATTAACTTTTCCACAACATTCTAATTTATTGAGATGCACCTGTATATATATGTATGTATGTATATATATATATGTTTATTATATTATTTATTTTATTATTTATTATATGTTTATATTTTATAAATCGTATTTATTTTTAAAGGCGTTTACATCAATGTTAATTTGCAATTACAATTAAATCATCTTAACTTTCAATGGTAGTTGAGTTGTGGAATGAATCATTTGCAAAAATGGATGACAAAGAACACATATTAAAAGTCGACATAAGCATGTGAGGTCGTTGTTTGTCAGATCCCATAGTCGGTTTACAAAAAGACATCCTGTATCTGCTTTTGTTCTTCTGTTGTGAAGATGTATCAGAATCAGTGGTGGTGTAGATCAGACGCTCTGTCCGTTCTTTTCATCTTTATTTGCTCTGCGTGTTCTCAAAGCTGCACTGGACTTTGAAGAGCCCCAGGATTTGTGCCTTGACTGCCACTGGCATGTTTTCCCTCACAAGTGTCACATCGGATGCGAGCGCTTCTCATTGAGCCGCTTCTGAAGATGCACGAGGATCGATGTCTTGAGTCGGACCAGCGGGCTGCCAAATAGCCCACGTGTGTCTCCAATCAGCCCTTTAAAATGTCTGTCTGGGGACATCAGAGCAGAGAATCGATATCTGCTTAATTTTAGTCCACACAGATTTATTTGACAAAAGCTCAAACATGATTTGTGGCTCCTTGAGGGAGGCATGTCAATGGTTTTTGCTGACCTGTACGCTCCCTTTGTAACTCCTTTTGCTTTTTGAATATGTATAGTCCCTTCCGTACTGCGTTATTAATGGATTATGTTTCAGCAAGTAAATCCAAACATAAATATTCCCAAGCAGTCCAATGCCAAGAAATGTTAGCAGTTCTTGTCTTGAATGATTCTTCAGGGTTAAAAAGTGTGTGTGACGTGCAAAGAAAATGTTTAGAAATATTCCAGAGTACTTTTGTTGAGAGCAGGATCCTACTGAGGGACGCTTGTAGTTTTTGGCTGGTGAAGCTGCTCTGGCAGGAACGCTGGGAAACTATGCATGTGCACTTTGTTATATAAGTGACAGCATCCGTTATGTACATCTTTTTGAATGAGATTTCAAAACCCCAGAGGACACGCTGAATGTATGTTGAAAACATACACATACTTTTTGCTGAAAAATGGTTTCAACTCACAACTAACCAGTTGCATGATGTTTTCTTCAAGCCATGTTGGAATGTGATTATTAATTATTCTTTGCGAGCCAACAATGTCTTATATTCAATTGGGAAACATTTGAGCCCCAACTTTAAAGGGGTCCTATTATGCTTTTTCACTTTTTGAATTTTAGTCAGTGTGTAGTGTGTATGTTTGGGCATAAAAAAAGATCTACAAAGTTACAAATCTCAAAGTCCACTCAAAAGGGAGATATTTTGTTTTTAAAAAATCCCTTTTCAAGAACTACAACGAACGGCTCGTTTGGACTACAAAGATGTTTTCCTGTATTTGTGACATCACAAATTGGCCTATTAGAATATCATTAAAATAAATCCCGCGTATGGAAATTCGAATGCACATTTCAAAATCGAAACCCGGTGCAGGTGTTTTTATATCACTGTATTTCTGATGGAAACCGACTGTCTTCAGAAAATTTTGGATGTCATTTTCATTTCATCTTGCATGTAATGTCTGATAAAGCAGCGTTTGTGAGTGGAGCTCTGCTTCGTGTACAGCGTTACCGGGGAAACCTCGCTCTCTCCCGCTCCAACAGCGCCTCCTGCTGGCAGAGAATTAATTTGCATATATATGCCGCCACAAATAGTGCAACTCTGTGGGACTATGGTATAAATAAATTCAACTGTATAACAGTTTCACTGCAATTCATGTTATAATGTCAGAATTAAAGAACAATAAACATAATACATATTTCCATTGCACTTATCTGTACATAGTAAATGCAGTTATTTTTAAGCTGTTGTTGACATCCTATCTAAAACTTGATTTAGCCAAAAAAACAACAGCAATATCGTTACCACTTTAATATGTCTTGCAATATCTGTGCATGCAAAGGTTCTGCGCGATCCTCTTGTTCAATATTCTCGGAGTCTGAACTGATATGGCAATATTGACAAACTTGCTGTTTTGGCAAGGGGCGGGGTAGTACTGAAACACCGTCTAAGCTGTTCGCCAATCACAACGCACTGGGACAGCTAACCAATCACAACACATTTAGTTTTTCGGAAGGCGGGCCTTCATCAAACCCGGAACTAATCGAGCGGTTTGTGTCAGGCTGGGGAGAGAGGTGTTGTAGTAATGTAAATTATGTGAAAAATAATGCGATTTTCGAACCACCAAGCATGAGAGCATGTTCTAGTACACCCCCAAAACAAAATCAAGACTTTGTAAAAGAGCATAATAGGACCCCTTTAAGATTTAGGACATGCATGCATTCAATTATTTCAAGGAATAGTTCACTCCAAAACGAAAATGCTGAATATTTACTCACCCATAGGCTGTTCGAGATGTAGATGAGTTTGATTCTCCATCGGAACAGATTTGGGGAAATGTACAGATTAGCATTCATGACTTGCTCACCAATGGAGTCAATGGGTGCCGTCAGAATGAGAGCCCAAATAGCTGATAAAAACATCACAATAATCCACAAGTAATCCACACCTCTCCAGTACAGCAGTTAACATCTTGTGAAGTGAAAAGCTGTGTGTTTGTCAGAAACAAATCCATCAAGATGTTTTTTAACTTCAAACTGTTGCTTCCAACTAAAATGTGATTCCTCTATCCATAATAACACTTCCTCCATTGAAAAAGTCAATTTCCTGTTGTCTCTCACATCAAAATCCACACACACATATTTGTTTAGAACAGTTTAGGACTGCTTTCTCTTGTAAATTGTGCTTAAGCTGTGCATATTTCTCTCTTGATTCAGACCAAACGACTTTCCTGGAGAAAGTGTGTTATAGATAGAGGACTCACATTTTAGCCATAAGCATCGGTTTAATGTTATGTCTTGATGGATTTGTTTCTTACAAACTTGCAGCTCTTCACAATATGTTAACTGATGGACTGGAGTGGTGTGGATTACTTGTGGATTATTGTGATGTTTTTATCAGTTGATTGGATTCATTCTGATGGCACCCATTCACTGCAGAGGATCCATTGGTGAGCAAGTGATGGAATGCTACATTTCTCCCAAAATCTGATGAAGAAACAAACTCATCTACATCTCAGATGGCTTGGAGACAGGCCAATTTTTAGCACTAAACGATGGTCAAATTATGTGCATGATTGGTACTTTTTCTGTATATTTCATCATTTGCATGCTGCTACAAAAAATAATGGGAAATCTAGTTTAGTTATCCAACCATGTTGCCTCATAAACCAAATAAATGTTTATTTTGTGCTGAGCTTTTTTGCTATTCTTTATTAACAGTTCTTCATGTGCATTTGATCATTTCATCATGACTCAAAAGTAGGAACTTCCCAGGAACGCTTGATAGTGGTGTTGAGTTGTTTTTGATCTGGCTATCCTCATTCCTCATCGCAATGAAAACACATGCTTCAAATAAACCCATCTGATCAGTTCACGTCTGGTGGAATGACTTACATTCTTCTCTCTTTTCTCTTGCAGTGACACCGGAAAATACCAACAATCACCGATACCATCACCCACAAAGCAAAGGCTTTGATCAGATGAATTCTGGCTCGAGAGGAACACAAACCGTCCCGCTGGCTCTGGTCTCGATATGCGCGTTTGTGTTGTTGTCAGGGTAACAGCAGCCAACTGGGTCCGCACCCCAGTCTCAAGACTGCTTTTCACACTGTTTCTTGGAAAGGAAAGAAAACGTGCCAGCTTTTCAAAAGTCAGGGGCGAAATTCCAGCGAGGAGATGTTCTCGAATGGAAACGGATCGTAAAAATCAATGCATTGAGAACTGAGGATGAACAGAGAGTGAAAAATAAGAAACAAAACTGTCCTTTCATAAACCTTTTTAATCACAAAGTGTTTCTATCATAAACATAACAGGCTACTAAATATTCTGCCAACACTTTACTGCCTTGAATAATGTCTTTTCTACAGCGTTCAGAGTAACACATTCAGAGAAAAATGAATTAATTTAATTCTTTAATGATGCATATTCAAAACATAGTTGTGAGCTGAAATGAGCACTGCACGTATCAGCGTTTTTGTTTTTTTTGTTTTGTTTTTTTAATAGAAATGATGCAATATTTCTGATGTCACATACTGCTTTATGAATACGTCTTGGTACCATGTACCTAAATGACCTCCTTTTTTCAGCATTTTTAAATGTACTGTTGTTATTTCTTTTCATTTGAAATGGCGTGTGACGCACCTTAACAAAGTGTATAAAGATGTGTTGATTTACAATGTATTTATTCTTGGTTACAGAGTGACATTAAACAGGTAATGAAACTAAACATCTGCCACATGAAGTTGAATGCAAGAAAATATGATCGCTTTTTTAATGTAGTAACACTTTACAATAAGGTTTCATTTGTAAGCATTAGCAAACATGAACTAACAGTGAATAATACTTTTACAGCATTAATTAATCTTTATGTTAATGTTAATTTCAACATGTACTAATACATTTCTTCAATCAAACAATGCATCTGTTAACGTTACTTAATGCACTATAAACTAACATAAGCAATGAACAACTTTTTATTTTTATTAACTACTTCTGACAATGATTAATAAATGCTGTAAAATTATGTTACCACTATTATTTACTAATACTTTTTTAAACTAGTTTTATAAATGAGGGTGTTTTCTATGGAACTTATTTTTCACCACAGAATAAAAAAATAAGAAAGGTAACTGCAATCAGATTTTGATTCTCAGAATTGCGAAATATGAACACAAAATTGCAGGAACGTAGAAAAAGTCAGAATTGTGAGATAAAAAGTCATAACTACCTTTTCTATTTTTTATTTCATGGTGAAAACAAAAATACACAATTGTGATATGCAAATTCAGAATTTAGAGGGGGAAAAAGAATTACAAGATGTAAATTTGGAATTGTGAGAAAAAAAATAGTTTTGAGTTTACTTCTCACATTATATCTCGCGTTTATGTCTTGCAAATCTGAGTGTATATCTCACAATTCGAAATTTATAACTCGCAATTTGGAATTTGTCTTGCAATTCTAAGTTTTATTTCTTATAATTCTGAATTTATGTCTCGCAATTCTGAGTTTGTCTTGGAATTCTGAGTTTATAACTCACAGTTCTGAGTTTGTCGCAATTCTGAGTTAATAACCCACAATTCTGAATCTGTCTTGCAATTCTGAGTTTATGTCTTGCAGTTCTGAGAAATAAAGTCTGAATTGTTAGATAAAAAGGCACAATTACACACACACACACACACACACACACACAAATGTTGGTATTTGTGGTTTACAGGGACTCTCCATAGCCGTAATGGTTTTTATACTGTACAAACTGTATGTGCTATTGCCCTACACCTAACCCTACCCCTTACGGCAAACTTTGTGCATTTTTAGATTTTCAAAAAAAAAAAAAACACCATTTAATATGTTTTTTAAGCCTTTTGTATTACGGGGACATAGGCAGTGTCCTCATAAACCACCTTCAAATTGTAATACCTCTGTCATTAAACAAATTTGTGTCCCCATAAACCACAAATACCAACCCACACACACACACAACATAAGGTACAGCAGGGCCAGCCCAGGCTCTGTTGGTGCCCTAGGCGAGATTTTAGATTTCCGCCTCCACCCCCCACTAAACAAATTCAGAAAATGCTGATTTTCAAAACTTTACTCTAATATAACATAACATAAATACTGATAAGTATTAGCATAAATAAGTAGTAAATAAATTGTGATAATATATAAATGCGCCTTGTAGGTATTTTATGAGTGAATCTGTTAAAACATTGAAGAGACCAGACATGAGTTATACTCCCAAACAGAGAAATGCAACCCACAACTATGCCTACAGTGACAAGTACTTATTACAACAAAGTAATATATGTGCAATATGAAATGCCTAAAATAGTCTAACAGACAACATAGGCAATAAAATAAAGGCTACATTTTGTAATTTATTTGTAGATGTTAGCCAGCTAGCTAGCTAGTTAGTCTAATTCCTACATTGGTACTTCTAAAGCGATGTAGGACGATTTTGAAGTTGGAGGAGAAAATGAGATGGGAGTATTTCGACATACCCTGTCATGAACTGGAAAAAACAGAGTTCATGCAGAGCTAGACAAGAGGAGAGTTTGAGGTTAAAAAGTATATAAATTGTAATTTTTTTTATAAAATAACCAATCGTTACGCTAGATAAAACCCTTCTTCCTCGGCTGGGATAGTTTAGAGCCGTTTGAAGCTGCATTTAAACTGCATTTTGGAAGTTCAAACTCGGGGGCACCATAGAAGTCCATTATATGGAGAGAAATCCCGAAATGTTTTTCTCAAAAAACTTAATTTCTTTACGACTGAAGAAAGAAAGACATGAACGTCTTGAATGACAAGGGGGTGAGTACATTTCTGTAAGTTTTTGCTCTAGAAGTGAACTACTCCTTTAAGAGCACATAAATGGCAAAACTATTTTAACTGCATGCGCCATGCATAATTAATGTGTTATGATGATGTAATTACGATGATAATTATTATGATAATTACGTCATGACACAGAAAGTGTTTAAATTAGTCCAACAATACATGTTGTCAAATCTTATGATTTTTCGTTGATGTCAATTTTGTTTTATTCTAACATTATTTTAATCAGTTCGATGATCGATCAGTACTAAAATTATGTTGACTGTCAGAAATTATTTTGCTTAATATATGGGTGTAGGAGCTCACAATGGTCACAGGATGGTCACAACTTCTGACCAAAAAAAATAAATAAACCCTTTCGTGCGGCGCCCCCCCCAGTCATTTTGCGCCCTTGGCAACTGCCTATGTCGCCACGGGCCGGCCCTGAGGTACAGTATTCTGTCCTGCTCATCATTATTTCTCATTGAATTTCAGAAATATGTCAGATTATGTAAGTAAAATGTGTTGTTAATGTCATTTCATCTTGAATCTACCAGACAAAATGCATCATTTATCATCACTCCAGACAGTTTTCTCCAGTGTTTGCCTAAAGAACAGCACTGAAGGAGCAGGAGAGGCTTTGAGACTATGAAATGCACACCTTCCTCTTGTGTAACGCAGTCTCAGAGCTCCAGAAGAAGATAAATACAGAGGAATCACTCATTTCATCTCCTGTTCTCTCACAGCTCTTTCTGACAATGAAAACTGTGCCCAAATCGGTCAACTGAACTCATTAATATACTGCCAAATCTCAGGACGCTTGAGGTTTTTTTTTTTTTTTTTATTTTCTTGAAGAGCTTCAAAGGGCTCCTCAGAGGGCTGCGAAATATCTTTCCTTCTGAGTTTTTCTACCAGTGTTCGGGATCTTCAAATTACTTATGCACTCTGTGGCACTTCTGATGAAAAAAGCAGAAGACTCTTGACATACATTCCTTCCCACATTTAGCCATTTTAAGTTTTGTATTTTTCTTCACGAGGAACATAGCCACCTCTAGTCCTTCACATTTACAGAGATTATCATCTTAAACTGGTGTTCCTCAATGCTTTTTGAAACCATTCGATAACTTCAAAGCTGCACAAAATATTTTTTTACCTTCTTAAAAAGGTACTCAAAGAAAAGAATAGTACTTAAATTTAAATCATTATAAGATTATGTAAATGCACTGCTGAAAAAAATCCTGATTATATTTCATCCCAGTATCAAAAGAAATGAGAAAAATTAGAAAATTATCATGACAAAATGTTAAATTCTAAAAATGACCAATTATTCTAAAAATTATATTATATTATATTATATTATTATATTATATTATTGCATTTTATTGAATATTATTGCATAATATATTATTACATATTACATACTTTATATTAAATATAATAATATTATATTTACTTTATAAAATTATAATTTTAATTTGAACATATTTTTTATAACAGTGTAACAATTAAATATATATATATGTCTTTTTTGACAGAATTTGAATTTTGCCTGATCTCTCCTTTTAACGGCAGCAGTCATGCATGACTCAACAGAAATGAAGGATTAATTGACATTATGCCTGAAAGTTGAGCCAAAGCAGTGGATTTCTGTCCTGTTCTCAGGAATTAAGGTCAAACTGGAAGAGCTCGAGAGGTTTAGACTCTTGTTCTTGTTTACAACAAACAACCGATGCTCACTCACACGACCCAAAACACTCAACGGCTGTTTCCACGCGAGAAATTCTGCAGTTAAAGCATGCTTGTAAAATAAAGCTGCTCTCGCATGAATTTCCAGTCATAAGGAGGCGAGCACGGCTCTTGCAAGACTCTCCAGGGGCCTCAAACTGCAGGGCGGTAACAGTCCACCGCCTGCGAGCTTGTTGTGTAATTCCCCATGCGTGCGTTTGATACATCTCTTCCCCGTCTGTCACTGATGTATCCGTGGAAAGACACTCAACTCCAGTCTGCTTCCAGACCTCTGGGGCTTTGCAGGTCTTTTTCCAGACGTCTCCAGCCCACCTGTTTGTCGAATACATACAGGATTGGTATGAAACAAACAGAATGGATTGGCCTTAACATTTTACCACTCTTTTTCCAGTTTTTTTTTCTTTCTTTAAATGTTTTTTTTTTTTCTTCTAGTGATGCCGCTAACCAGATGTTTATTTTTATAGTGGCGTTTATTGATGTCACTAACCAGCTGTTTTTTCGGTAACTCTTTACAATAAGGTTCATTTACGGTGGCCGAGAGAGCTCAACGTGCTGCAAATAGAAAAAAACACCTGCAAATTAAGAAAACAACTTCATCAGTTTGACAACACGCGCGCTACAAATGCTCACAACACATCCAAACAAAGAAACACGCTGCAAATAAAAATATTTATTTGGTTGTGTTGTGAGCATTTGCAGCACCTGCTGTCAAACTGATGAAGATGTTTTCTTGATTTGCTGGTGCTTTTTCTGTTTGCATGTGTTTTCTGAAGTTGCAGCGCGTTGAGCTCTCTCGGCCTCCGTATTCATTAGTTAACATCAGTTAACAACATTAGTTAACATGAACTAAGAATGAACAATACTTCTGCAGCATTTATTCATCTTAATGTTAACTTCAGCATTTACAAATGCATTATTAAAATCTCAAGTTGTGTTTGTTAACATTAGTTAATGTACAATGAACTAACATGAACTAACAATGAACGACTGTAATTTGATGTGTCGATCATTGTTTGTTCATGTTAGTTAATACATTAACAAATGTTAACAAATGACACCTTATTGTAAAGTGTTACCATTTTTTCTATTAACGTTTAGTGATGTCACTAACCAGTAGTTTATTTTTCTAGTGGCGTATTGTAGCGATGTATTATTTTTGTTACGTTTCTCTAACCAGTTGTTTTTTTCTAGTGCTGTCATTAACCAGTAGTTTTTTTGGTGATATCGCTAACTAGTTGTTTATTTTTCTAGTGACATTTAGTGATCTTTCCGCAACCAGTTTTTTTATTTATTTATTTATTTTTTTTGTAAATGTAGTTTTACCCTGGTAGGTATTCAGCCTGGTTTTTGGAGCGTGATAGCTGGTTTATTGCTCGTTAATGATGGTCTAGCAGCTAATGGAGCGGCACACACAGGATGCTGGGCTATCAGAGGCAGAGAGAGAGTTTGTGTGAGTGTATGATTGCTCGATTGCCCTGCTGTGTGTGGATGAGAGTCAGTGCTGTAAAGCTGCTGTTGGGTCGGTGTGGGAGTCGTGTCAGAAATGGCCAGTGCTCAGCGACGGCTGCTCTTTTCACATGCTTTCTTTCCCTGCTAAATTCGTCCTTGTCCTCCTGCGGTACGGTAATCTCATGTTCCTCTTTGATCCTCCTCCTCTGGGTTGGGATTTTGTTGAGGTGTTTGCTTTGGTGTGCATTAGTTTCGGTCTGGTGGGTGTTGTGTTGTTACACCTTTAAGAAACAAGTCTGTTTTTCCCTTTGTTTCCTGTTCTTGTGCTTTATTTCCACTTCTGTGCCAGAATGACCAGGAGCAGATATAAAGCTAAACGAAAATTTAATTCAGCCCACAAACAGATGCAAACAAGCTTATTAAACAGCTCTGATTTTCATATTAAAGGTGTTAAATGAAAATGAGACAAAAACAAAAGAAAAAATTACACTTTAGATGCTGCAGTTGACAGTCATCACAAACAAATGTTATT
>CM077224.1:3742279-3794779 GCA_039654775.1 Spinibarbus caldwelli | reverse complement strand
CAATAAAGAATTAATAATAATAATAATAATAATAATAATAGCCTTCCTAACATGAGAACATAATTTATAGGCTAAATTATACCTTGGCAAATTTTATGTTATGTTATAGAAATGATATTAAAAATGGTCAGTATAAAATGTATAACAATAATAAATTTCTCCTTGCATTGATTAAGATTTATTTATTATTATTTACTTAATTTATATCCTAAATTACACCAAAACAAAAAAAAGGTTTAATATTAATATTTAAAAAAAAAATGGTCAGTACACTTTCTCCAAGCATTCAGAGTTGTATCAGGTTTATTTTGGACACTGCTTCTATTTGCGATCAGGTTCTCTGGCGTTCATTAGTATTCAGTGTCCTGAAGCTCCGTGGGGTTTTCCTCTTTGCCTGCAGTATCTTTCAGTGGATTCTCATCCAGCGGGAGCTGCTGTGAGGGAGAGGTGCGGGGTTTGGGACACACAGAGAGTCTGTCATGGGAATGGGACAGGAATAATGGAAGGCATTCAGGAGCGACTGGAGGGTCAGCACTGTGAGCTGGGTTAAACATGTTTCACACAGGTGAAAGTAACAGAGGCATGTTTCAGATGTCAACACAGGCACGTCCTGTCTAGAAGGTCAGAGCACCAGCAAATAAAACACAGACAGGGCTTCTGTTAAAGGGACAGTTACCACATTAATGAAGCTTCTGTCGTCTTTTACTCACCCGTCTATTTTTATTTATTTGTATTTATAAATAAATGTATAAAATATTCCCTTATTATTATTATTATTATTCATTTATTTTGTATTTATGATGTCATATTTTATATTTCACATATTATAGTATAAAATGTAAATATAACTAAATTGATATAGCAAATTTTAAAATATGAATTATTACAAATAAATCAATTATATTAAATATTATATTAAAAACAAACAAACAAACAAACAAACAAACAACTAATTAAATAAATAAAGCAAGCAAGCCTTACTTGTACAACACTATAACTTATAGCCTGAATTACACCAAAGTCAGTTATTATATGTATGCGCGCGCGTGCGTGCGTTTGTGTGTGCGTGCGTGCGTGCGTGCGTGTGTGTGTGTGTGTGTGGTCTGTATATTTTCGACAGGTTCATTTTGGACCCTGCTTTTCATTGTAATGGTTATGATGGATTTGTTTCTTACAAACACAGTTTTTGGCTTCACAAGACATTAACTGATGGACTGGAGTGGTGTGGATTACTTGTGGATTATTGTGATGTTTTTATCAGCTGTTTGGACTCTCATTCTGACGGCACCCATTCACTGCAGAGGATCCATTGCTGAGCAAGTGATGCAATGCTACATTTCTCCAAATCTGAAGAAGAAACAAATTCATCTAGATCTTGGATGGCCTGAGGGAGAGGGCATTTCCAGCAAAATTTCATTTCTGGTTGAACTAAAGCAATAGCTCACTAGTTTTTCCACAAGAGTAGATTGAATTGTTCTTGAACTTTAAATGATAAGAAGTTTGTAGTTTGGTAAGTTGCAGCCATTTGTGTGGTGGAAATTTTACTGTGTCACAAATGAGATTTGACGGCTACAACGGAGGAGAAAATTACAGCACATGAGACACATGAACCACATGGTGCCTTTTTGTCTCTTTTGGGGTTTGACAGCTTCAGTCCGCATTCGCTTTCACTGTAATGGAAAAGTGCAGGTTGGAGATCCTGCTAAAAAGAAAGAAAATAATTTTGAACGTCTTGAGTACATGATAGAATCGCTTTTGGGAGCAATATTCCCTTAAGGATATCTCACTTCGGAAAAAAGCTCTTCATAATGTCTTCAATTACTATTCGAGTAGCACTTTCCGAAACAAGAGCATCTCTCAATTCACAGTCAAAGCTGGTTCCTGCATACATATTCAGCCTTCATTCATAGGATGATAGCTTTTTGCCACTGAAAAGATAAACTTTCTCTGAAAAAGTTGGATCTTGCATACAGAATATGCTTAACAGCCAGTCTTTGAGCCACCGTGGAAGCATAATAGCATGTGTCTACCTGCATTCAGAGAGAAAACGACTGCTACAGTCATTCTGAGTCCGTAAACTTTCATTTAAAAGTGCCCTAGAAAATATTGATAGATGATGATAAACTTCAATTAAACTGATGTAAAAAGACACAAATGCTACCGATTCACCAATCGTCGTCATCTTTATAGAGGATATTCACTGAGTTCCTCCCAAGGTTTCCACCTCATCTACTCTAGTTTCTTTCTTTCTTTCTTTTTCTTTCTTGTCATCTTTAGCTTTAGCTTCTACATCATTTGAAAAGATGCTTTGGAAAGATCTGCAAAAAAACAATCAAATAATCAACAAATCAAAAGCTGAACACTGAGAGGAAACCAGCTAATGTTTAAAGAACCCACCATGCTATACTGGAAAAATTAAGCAATTTTGCATATTTAACTTTGGATTTAATAAATATTTGCTGCCGTTCATGATGATAAAATGAACTGGAGTGCACTAGGCTTTAATATTATCACAAGAATACGCTGTTTTCGTTCAAATCAAAGCGCAGAAAATGTATCCGTGTTGTGCAGCTGACACAGAACAGCATACGCTATTTGCATCCAGCAGATACTCTCAAAAATGGCGCTATGCTGACGCAGAGGAGATGAATTGTTGAATAAAGTTGTTATTTTTATTTTCTTTGCATATAAAAAGTATTCTCGTCGCTTCATAACAGTCAGATTGAACCACTGATGGCAGATGGACTATTTTGACGATGTCTTTCATACTTTTCTGGGCCTTGACAGTGTTATTTACTTGGCAGTCAATGGGACAGTCACAAGCCTTCCAGTTTTCATCCAAAATATCTTAAATTGTATTCCGAGGACGAACGAAGCTTTTACGGGTTTGAAACGACATGGGGGTAAGTGATTAATGACTAATGATTAAAGAAAATTTTTATTTTAGGTGGAGTAACCCTTTAATTTTAACATTTACTAATACATTAGTATAACAATAATTAATGCACAAACATGAACTTGAACATTTTTTTTATATAAATAAGGTAAATAAAATCAATCAAAATCTGTTTGTCAATAAGGTTAATAAATGCTGTGAAAATATATTGCTCAATTTCAGTTTGTGCCTATAGCAAATTTGCTTTTTAAGAGGCAAATAATGCAAAGCCCATATGATAATATAAGCTTTGAAACTCAAACAAAGAAATGGAAAAACCGAGTAAGACTGCCTCTCACTCATTATATTTACATTTAGCCATTTTGCAGACATTTTTATCTAAAGCGACTAACAATAGGGGAATACATAAAGTGATTCATCTTAAAGATGTAAACAGACAGAGGAACTGCTTATAATACCAAGACTCAGTCATCGTTCAAATAAGTACAAGCTAGAAAGGGAAGGAATAAATAAATAAATTTTTTTTTAATTTAGGATGAAGTCAAGTAGCGTCGAAAGAGATGAGTTTTCAGCTGTTGCTTGAAAATTGTCAGGGAATCAGCATTCCGGATAAGGGTGGGAAGATCATTCCACCAGCCAGGAGCGGTGAACAAGAATGTTCTGGAGAGTGATTTTGAACCTTTGCTCATTTTGCTCATTACATGAGCAAAATATTAAGTAATAATAAGTTATCAGAAATAATAAGTGTAATAGTGTAAGAATATTTAGTTTAGTTTACCAGGTTCACTAATGTTTTATTTTTATTTTAATAATTTAGCCTATATTTTGTGCATCAATATTTTGTGCATTTCATTCATTAATGTTTTTCATTTTTCTTTTTTCTTTTCTTTTCTTTTCTTTTCTTGTAAATATATAGTGCAGTAAAAAGTAACTAAATATAAAAGCTTTTTTTTTTTTTTTTTTTTTGATGAATCAAAAATAATTATTTTAAATCTTTAAAATACAATGCTACTACACCAGATGATTCTGCTGCTAGTTTTCCACTGGTTTTGGCTTTTGCCAAATGATAACATTTGAATCTCATTCAAATCAGCCTGACCTCCACCTTTTTCATGTACGATAAAACAAGGCCACGTTTATGTGGAACAATCTTCCAGTGGGGAAGCGTCCGTATTTAGATTCCCCTCTCTAACTTATTTTTGAAATTCATTAGCCTGCATGTGGATTCGAGAACCAATTTAGTTTGTAAACTCTAATGGGACTGGAAAATTGAAAACTCAGATTTAATTTACTACGCGTTCCTTATTTCCATGGGAATTACTGCGTCTCCAATATCCCTGTGCTATTAGCTGTAAGTCAAAGGCCATTCCCAATTAGTCTAGAAATTAAGGGTATTATGAAAGCGCACATTCACTTTGTACATTCTGACCTTAATATCCTTAATATTGTGCCCTTCCCTTTTTACCGCCCACTATCTCTTAAATAAATGAAGTCGGCATATAAATGAACTGGAATGGGGTCTGTTTTTTTTTTTTTTTTTTTTTTTTTTAAAAAAGGAAAGGCAGTCTTGGCACGCCATAAATGTTAAACCCGGAAAATCATTGAGGGAAAAGTAGATTGCAGTCAGAAACAAACTGGGAACATCAAACGAGTGTAAAGCTCCAACGAGTTGCCAAGTATCTGTAACTCCTGATTAAGTCATAGTTATGTTGCCTTACAGCAACAGTATAATGCATGGCATTCTACAAGCAATTTATTTTAATGACTAACAGTATTTTTGCTGCCAAGAGTGATATTGACTTTCTGTAGACATTATTTCTGTTTTAAAACCAAGCAATCTGCCTACCTGCCTACATAGATGCCCATGTAGGGAGTACAGTGCAGTTGACAAGAGTTTGGATGAAAGCTTATGTGTTCAGAATTTTATTACAAGAGCAAAATATTCCGAGTCATTTGAGGGGTCTGTTAAAAAAAGGAAATGATGTCATCAATATTTCATAACGAGGTGTTCCAGTGTAATGCTCAGTATAATTCAACTGGAACTCCAATTTATCGTATCAAATATTCAGATCGTCTATGGCACCTGATGATTTTTATGACCCGTGAGGTCATTAGCTGAGCCGTGTGCTGTGAAATAATGAGATGCGGGCGACGGGGTCACGGAGTCATTGGCTTTAGTTTCATTTAACTTCACTTTGAGTTCAATGATAAAACTCCAAAAAAGGGACCTAATTAGTGATCATTTTGACATTTTCCTTTTACTACGCACAAATGTATTTTCAATAAAAAGTAATATTATATATATATATATATATATATATATATATATATATATATATATATTATTTGACATTACTCTTTTGGTGTATTTAAAATATTCTGGATTATCGGTTATCATCATATAATAAGTATTGTTATTTTGTTTTTGGTAATTATTCCAATTATTATGAGGTTTTGGATGTTTTTTTTCTGTGTGTATTTATATAACTGTAAAATATTTTCTACATCTATTAAATCGTCCAATCCGTTGTTTAGTTTTCATTAATGTTTACTGTTAGTTTTAACTTTTCAGTGTTTTTGAATGTAGATTTAGCCTTTTAATTTATATCAATTTTATTTTAGTTTTAGTATTTCTGTGCTGATAATCCAAAAGCCAATGCATTAACAATCAACATGTCTAATTTATATTATTATTATTATTGTTTTAAATGTTTGAAATATATTGTTTAACTATATAAATGTTGCTTGACTATCTAAAGTAGAAGTTGTTGACATTACATCAACTTTTTAATTTAATAATTTCAGGTTTTATTTATTTATTTTATAAATTTTACTATGTAAAAATATTACACTTTTAAAGAATTATCACATGTATTTTATTGTGGTCCCATCAATTTACTTTAGTATTTATTAATGTTCACTGTTAGTTTTAGCTTTTTCAGCATTGTTCAATTTAGTTTTATTCTCATTCTGGGGTTTATTGTGCACTTTTTATTTAAGCAAAAGTTTTATTTATTTATTTATTTATTTCTATTTTTCTATTTTATATATATATATATATATATATATATATATATATATATATATATATATATATATATATATATATATATAATTTTATATGTCTATTTTTAAAGTGTCCCATGAGTTTAGTTTAGTATTCATTAATGTCCACTGTTACTTTTCCAGTGTTCTAATTTAGTTTTTTTTTTTTCCCCATTATATTTTAGATTTCATTTTAGTTTTAGTATGCCACTGTTAATGCACTGATCATCACTGTCCAATGAGTTTCAATGGTTGAAAGTGTTATAATACATTGTGTATTTTAAAAGTTGACATTACATGAAAAAAAAAAAAATAACTTTTAGGCCATTTAGCATAAACTACTTATATTAATACTTATGTAAGTTTTTCACTTTGATATTTCGAGTTTTTGATTAAAGTATGGGGAAGATGTTTAGCACTATTAACTGTATATATCAGCACTATTAATGTTACAACTATTACTTGTGCATATATTAGAACTATTAACTGTATATATTAAAAAAACAGTTTGTTTCAAGTCACCATTACAGTGATTAGTGTTCCCTTTTGATGTGTTTTTGGTTTTTATTAGGCCTACTGTATGTTTATTACTGTATTCTTTTGGTGGATCCAAAGGTAAAAAGGTAAAAAAAAAAAAAAAAAAAAAAAAATATATATATATATATATATATATATATATATATATATATATATATATATATATATAATCATCATCATTACAGTGTTATAATAAGTCTTTGATGCAGACATATTTTTGATGGGTTTTGTAAGAAGTTGGTGTCACAAGCATTCTCCTACACAATTGAATACAAAAATGTGTTGTGAGAGCAGCTTCAATATAAGATGATCCCTTCTTGAGCCCAAAACACTAGAAAATCATAAGTGAGAATTGGAAAATATCCACTGGGAGATGCTCATATGAAGCGGATCTCCAAAAAAAAAAAAAAAAAAAAAAGAATAAAAGAAAAAGAAAAAACAACCATCATCCCTAGATAACTTAAAATACTGCAGTTTAAAGATCATTTACAAACTGCTGGGAATTATTTTAAGTGTCTATTGTCATATCAGTCATCTGAAATGTTAGTTTAGGTTTCTGACTTGGGTATTGAGTTCACCAATGCAAAACATTTGTTCAGACTAATTAACTGTATTCAGCAGCATCTACTGTAGGAACAATTCAGTCAAATGTTCCCACAAAGAACATGCATATGCAAAATGCATGTTTTATAATTACTTACACCTAAGGTAATGTGCATAAATGCATCAATTTGTGCCTGTGCACATAAATCGATCTGAACTAAATTTGCAGTTGAAGGTTTGTCCTAATGTTTACTCCACATCAACAAAGGCCTTTGCTTTCCGGTAAATTTGTTTTGGGAGAAATGGTTCATTAAAACACGAATAGGTGGTTACAGCATCATTTCCCGAATCTGCAGCGTTGCAGCACAAATATATATTTATATTTTAGCAGAGTTGTGAATTGTGTGCAATGAGAGAGAAAGACTGGGTGCTGCAAAATAATATACTGAAAATATGTGTTGTTCTCGCTGACTGCACATAAAAACAAATATAAAATGTTGTCTAATCTGCAACCAAATGGGGGAGTTCTTTCTAATGAATCAATCGAATCGATTGATTTGGGTATGTGACTCACTCATTCACCGAACCTTAATTTGATCATGTTTTATGATCCCATCATGCAGTTTTTAAGATGCAATTTCATTCAGTTTGCCCATTAAACCATAAACACCTCTTATGCTTGTAATTATTCCTTAAAGCCTGATTGATTTTCTTTCCTTCACTAAATTTGATTGCATCAGCGTTTCCATTAAAATCTGTTTTGATCTGCAGAATGAATGCCTGAGTAATGATGCATGCTTAAATAAACGTTGCATGAGTGTAACCAGCATATCTCTAATTGATGATTGACTTCATTTCATACATGCATGTGATAAAAGCTTACATGCACACACATAAAATGACAACCGATGTTTTTTTTAATTTTTTTTTATATATATATATAAAATGTTTATTTGCACCCCTTCATTACTTGTCCATATATAAGAGAGAGTAACAAAATCCAAATATGCAATCCATTTAGTACTTTTTTTCTTTAAAAATTAAAAAGAAAACAAACAAACTGTAAGGCATGTCTGCTTGCACGACATAAACGTCGCATTAAAACTTCACCTATAGTAGCTCAAAGCAGCGTGCTTCAGTAGGAACAACGTTCACTTTCAGACCACAATCTTCTCAAAGTGTTTCAGACATGTATTTGACATGGCTTGTACTTGTTTACATGTAAACGTTTTTCTTTTTTTCTTGTTTCATCACTCATATAAAGATCTAAATGTGGAACTCAATTTCAAAGTGCAATGTGGAAAAAGAAAGCAAAACTATAGAAACATTCACTC
This sequence comes from Spinibarbus caldwelli, assembly GCA_039654775.1. NCBI lineage: Eukaryota > Metazoa > Chordata > Actinopteri > Cypriniformes > Cyprinidae > Spinibarbus > Spinibarbus caldwelli. The sequence continues at coordinate 3,786,424 of CM077224.1, read as the reverse complement.
CGAGTGCTTGGATCTGGTTTGTATCCATCAACACATTACAACATGAAAAATAACAACCATTTGTCCATTTGACGGATGGACGGCTTAAGTCTTCGCATCCTTCGAGACCAATAAAATATGTGATACCGTTGAATCGATATAATCTCCGCACAAAAGAGAAAAGCCAAATACATTCAGACCACAAGTAGAAACACGCAAGCTATTAGGAAAAGTTTTACATGACATGCTTCGTCTTCAGATTCTGACAGGAGCGCACAAGAACGGAGGGCAATGGAAGAGAAAACAGAAAAAAACATCCATTTTTGCGCTAACTTGTCCCTTCGTGATCTATATAGCAACTAGTCTTTTTGAGACCCTCAAACACTTTTGATTTCCATGAAGTAAAGTTAGCATCTGATGAGCATTCACGAATTACATCTTCTAGAAATCGTTCTGTTTTTTTTTTTTCTGCATTTGCTTCTGCATTTCAACATAAAATTACCTACTGTATTTTACTTCCATTATGTTTATTTTAAGTGAGAGAAAAAAACAAACAAACAAACAAGATTTTAAAGTGAATTTAGCCCTCATGTTGTGTTCTTGGCATTGGCTTTCATGGTGTATGATATATATATATATATATATCATACACCATATATATAAATTTATTTATTTTTATCTACTCGTTGAACTTTTGGTGTTCCTGGTCAAAAATGACTAGCCTACATTTTTTTTTTAAAATTAAATTAACTTTATTTTATTATTATTATAAATATGGTATTTGGCAAAGTATTACAGTTTTGAATTTTTAATATAATTTTAAAGTCTATTTTAAAATTTTCCTATTAGTTTAGTTTTCAAAAGTGTTTACTATTAGTGTTAGCTTTCTCAGTGTTTTCTATGTTTTTTTTTTTCTATGTATTTTAAAGGTTGCTTGACTATCAAATGTGGCAAAAGCTGACACTACATAAAAAAGATGACTTTTAGGTGACAATTTTAAAATACATGTAAAAATGTTAAAAATTCAAAACATAATACTTTATATCAAATTAGCATATTAATAAAATATATACACAGTTATATATATATAAAAAAAATGTTGCTTAAGGAAAAACTCAGCTAATGCACCTCAGTTTTTAACTGAAAAAAAAAAAAAAAAATATATTATTTGTGTGTAATTTTAGCAATATTCACTCAAAAGCTGAGGTGCATAAGTTTAGATCAATGAAGCCAGCGACCAAACAACTCCAAAAAGAAATAAAAAACCTGTGCTAATTGAAAAACGTAAGCTGACAAAAACATTGAATCCAAGATTTGGTGATAACATAGCACAATGACAGATTTACAAGCAATTTTGAAAAGGCCGGCCATTTTTGACCACGAACACCAAACTGGGTAAAGGACTTTCAGCACAGCACAAGGGCTAGGAAGATGTTACAGTGAATAGGGTTCAAAATCTGACTTCATGTTGACTTTAAGACACAGCTATGTGTTCGACCTTTCCTCAACGTGCCCTCTCTCTTGGCTCACTGAATTTCAGAGACACTCAGAGGTGCTTTCTGAGCCTTTCTGGGAAGACAAAAGTACCCAGGCATGAGCAAAAAGCACACCGTCTTCTGCTACCTGTCCTGCCTTCAAAACCAGACGCAGTGGAGCATCACTGGACTCTCTCACATTTCATTTTCAAAGCTGTTTGTGTGTCTATATTCCATACGCCACCCGTCCTCACTTCAATGCTTCAATTCAACCTTCACACATCTATGAGAAGAGGACATCAGAGGATCTTTTAGCCTCTTTGCATTTCAATGATGACAAGAGCATTATGTTTTAGCAGGCGGCTTTGAACATAAAGCACAGCTTTACGGTTCTGGATGTATGCACGGCGTCCTTCCATAATCCACGAGTTGTTTGGAGAGGCTGTCATAAAACGATACATTAACACATGCCAGCATTCATAATGGGAGGTCTGAGCCATTAAACTGCTAATTCTGTCAGTTTGTTCAATGTGTAAATCGGATTTGAATTGCACTGGATTGGGAACATTCATAACTACAGATACAAGTCAAACCAAGATAGTGCCCTTGTAATATTCATAGAGACTCAAACTCATTGGGCCTCGTTCGTGAAACATAAGCAGAACAATGTAAATCTTTCATAAAAAATTTCAAATGCAAATTAAAATAAAGGCATAGATCACCCAAAAATTTAAGTTTAAAATTAAAGATGTAGATGGATCCTCTGCAGTGAATGGGTGCTGTCAGAATGAGAGTCCAAACAGCTGATAAAAACATGACAGTATTCCACAAGTAATCCACACCACTCCAGTCCATCAGTTAACATCTTGAGAAGAGAAAAGCTATGTATCAGGGAAAATGTCCATCTCCTGTTGTCTCTCACATCAAGATCCACACACATATTTGTTTACAACTGTTTTCTCTTGTTAACAGTGCTTGATTTGTGCATATTTCTCTCCTGATTCAGACGAGAGGACTTTTTCACCGGAGGAAGCATTTTTATGGATTATGGACTTGTATTTTAGCTGGAAGCAACAATTTAAGGTTAAAAACGTCTTGATGGATTTGTTTCTTACAAACACTCAAACACTTTTGGCTTCTCAAGATGTTAATTGATGGACTGGAGTGGTGTGGATTACTTGTGGATTATTGTGATGTTTTTATCAGCTGTTTGGACTCTCATTCTGACGGCACCCATTCACTGCAGAGGATCCACTGGTGAGCAAGTGATGCAATGCTACATTTCTCCAAATCTGTCAAAAATGCAAATTCAAAGAAACATTTTGCATGTTGCAAAATATAGAATAAAATAGACATTTTATATATTTAATATTTACACACAAATTTAATCTGCTTTAGTTTCATAAATGAGGCCTGTTGTTTCACAACAAAATCATTTTGTAAATGTAAATGTTTATACATGAAACTATGATATGGTGAGCTACATATAAAGACTGAAAAATGAAAAAGCTGTTGATAAGTAAATGAGGGTTGTGCATATACATAATCGATTACAATGAGTATATAAATGAGCATAAGGAACATGAATCAGTCGGGATTAACACTGGCTTTTCAATAGAAAAACTATCCCAAATCAGAATTACATACGGGCAACATACGTTATTCAGTAAGAAATTTCTTTTAAAATAGCCTGTATCAGGTACATCCAAAAAGAAAATATTTGTTAAATAAATTAACGGGTTTGCACTGAAAAGAGCAAAAAAAAAAAAAAAACATTCTTTGCGAGAGCTATTTTGTTAGATATGCGCTTTTGAATAAAAGTTGCTACCTGGTAAAGCCAAAATATATAATTATGTTAGAAATATAAATAAATCTTTCTCTGTAAGAAAACATTTTTTAACTAAAACCTTTATATATTAAGATATGGATCATTAATTCTGAATTAAGCAGGAGCAGCCCTCGGTAAAACTCGACCTTCACGCTCACCATCTGAAGTCCTATAAATGACCTTAAATCGCCATCAGCCTAGCAAAATAACAACAAAAACACTTCAACAAAAGAAGAAAAAAAAAAAAAAAAAAAAGAGTAAAAGCATTAAAATTCTGTGAAAACCACAGTTAAAAACATTTACTCATGACCTCCCCATGCATTCTCACAGTGGTACATAAACAAGTTGATTTATATAGATTTTTATTCTTACTTTTTTCTTTATAATGTCTGCTTAATATCACACAATGAACTCGGGAGGGGCAAAACACTAAAAAAAAAAAAAAAAAAAAAGTGTATTTTGTCGTCTCATTTTATGCAGTATAAAAGGAAAACAAAAATAGATTTTCATATTTTCCCATTCTTTCCCGAAAAGTAAAGCGATCCCATTTGCACGGTGACCACTTTTCATCCGAAAAGTTTGCTTTTCTTTTAACTTCATTAAGAAATGAGAGCAGTTGGCTTCTGATTGCACCAAGCATTCTTTGGAACAAGCAGGATGCAAAGGTTTCCTCCTCACGTCTAGTTAGCTAGCTTGCTCTCCTTTTTTTCATGGGCTTTTTCTTGCTATTTTTTTGGAAAACGTCCAGTTCAGTTAGGGAAAGGCTAACAGCGCGAGTGACGCTGCGTCTGTCTTAAGCGTCCGTGTGGCTGCGTGCCGCCTACTGCCATTATCTCCACCGCAGCAGGAGCAGCAGCCATGTGAGGGCCGTTACAGCGGATAGTAACTGCAGAGAAGGCATCTGCTGAGGGCCCACCGCGTCTGCTGGTGGCTGAGGGTCGCTTTTGTCTGCTTCCAGCATCGGTGGCTCCGTATGGACCACTTCCGGCTCTGTGGTGAAGCCGCTTCCGCTGCCTGAGCCGCTCTCCTCATCACCTGGTGTAGAGAAACACACACGAGTCAATGTGTGAAGAAATGCACGGAAATAGCATGCACCAGCAAACTGCATCTAAAATTGCTGAAAAATGCAGGTTCAGTACAGTTAAAAATTGGGGAATAAAAATATTAAGGAGTCAACTTTAGTGTCTGCAGAATAATTTATAAAAGAAAAATTGAACATGAATGAATGAATGTCTAAAAATGGACTAGGATTTTTCACTTTTTTTTTTTAAACCGTAAAGCTTATAAAATGTTAAACCTTATAAGTTGCTAATAAGTTTTGAAATACTATAAAAATATGAAATATTAAAAAAAAAAGCCGTATATATTTGAAATATTTAAAAAGTTTACTATCTATGAATATTATATATTATTGTTTTGTATTATTAATACATTATTATATATATAATACATTTGTTATATTAAGATATTTTAATATTATATTTTATATTCATATAAATTATAATTATATATGATACTTAATGTGTGCATATAAAGGACTTGAGTCCTTTATATAGTCCATTGTAAATAATAATTTGTAAATTTTTGTTTATTTAATTTTTTTCTATTATTATGTTATATTTTATAGTAAATGTTTTTTCTATTATAATTTTATATTTTAAATTACAAAGATATTTAATGTGTTAAAGACACTTAATGTGTGTTTATTAAGGGTGTGATAACTACATTTTATATTGTAATTTCAATTTATTTTTACGTTTTTTTTTTGGGTTAAATTTTATATTTTATATTTTTTGCATTATATTTTTTAATATTTTAAAGGCTCCACATATTATATATATATATATATATATATATATATATATATATATATATATATATATATATATAGCATTATTATATTAAGTTAATATATTTTAATACAATAATGTGTTTTAATGTGTTTATAAAGGGCTTAGTAATTGCATTTTGTATTATTCACATACTATCAACTGCTAAAATTTATATTGTATTTTCAATTTATTTGGAATGCTTTTACAATTATTTTGTTATTATTAAGTCATATTTATTTATTTGTTTATTTTTTATTTGTTAGTATATTTGCATTGATTTATTGATTTCTGAATTGATTTACTGATTTCTTGAATGATTATTAGTTGGTCCCTACGTAGGTTTAGAGTTACTCCCGATCAACTCAAACCCCAGCAAACATAAATGGCACCGGAGGACGTGAATATTCCCGGACCCGACCCTACATTATCATAATTCAGCTTCCTGTTGGTGTGAGTTTGTGACAGATGAGGGATCTCATTTCACTGACTCTGGCAGAGGGTCTAGACGGTGTGTGACGCTTTCTGACGCCGTCAAATGATTAATGGAGCCGGCAGGCGGCCGTTTGAGGGATCTTTACGGGGAATAACACATGCTGGAGAGCTTTTGCATCAGAGAAGGGTGTAAATGTGCATGTCAGCTTGGGCTTATTTTTATCTGTGCAACTGAATCTATTTTCATCTATGCATTATACCTTTAAAAAAGTCAGATCTAAAGTAGGTCGAAACCAAAATAAGTGTCAATAACAGAACGTATGGTGCATGACTTAAATACTAATATGTCTCCTTGAGAACACAGCGGTGCATTCAGAGAGATGAGCTTGCTGACTTTTTCACCTTTGAGTTATTTGTGTACCTCAATACTGCACTGAAAAGTAAACATAAACTCCTATATAGGCTGTGAATTTTCCAGCTTACAAAATCGAACATAACTGGGAAGTTACTGTATATATTTTATAACTTCTTATTTTTACATTTTGTAAGTAATAATGCTTGCAATGCCAATTTGATTCACAGGGTTTGATTCACACGCTGAATTAATTGAATTTATAATTTCTGCCTCAAAACACAATGTAAGTTGTTTTGGATAAAAGCCAAATGCATATATGTAGATGTTTGTATTCATGGTGGCATCTCATGTCTATATTTTTCCTTGTGTGGTTGTTATCAGGATGGACAAAAAAAAAAAAAATTCTTAATATGTGTTTACAAACAGATTAATGATTGCAATTTTAATACATTTTTAATTATTCATATATTATCAATCGCTAAATTTTTAAAATATATTTTCAGTTTATATTTAATGTTTTTTGATAATAAAATATAAAAATTATTTGTATTTATTTCATGATTTAAATAATTATTGAATAAAAAATTAGATGGAAAATTAGAAGCATATATATACAGTGCCACTTGAAAGTTTGTGAACCCCTTACAGAATCTGTGAAAATGTGAGTAATTTTAACAAAATAAGAGAGATCATACAAAATGCATGTTATTTTTATTTATTTTTTTTTTAATAACATTCACTGATGGTCCAGAAGGAAACACGAAGCATTAAGAGTCAGGGGGTGAAAACTTTTGAACAGGATGAAGATGTCCAAATTTTTCTTATTTTGTAGAAATATTTTTTTTTTTTCCATTTAGTACTGCCCTTCGGAAGCAACAGAAGATACTTGCATGTTTCCCGGAAAATAAATTAAGTACAATTTACCTTGATCTTCAAATTCAAAAAGTTTTCACCCCCCGGCTCTTAATGCATCGCATTTCCTTCAGGACCATCAGTGAATGTTTGAACCGTTTTTAATAGTTGTGTTTGAGTCCCTCAATTGTCCTCAGTGTGAAAAGATGGATCTCAAAATCATACAGTCACTGCTGGAAAGGGTTCAAATATGCAAAAGATGCTGGAAACCTGTAGATTCTGCAGGACACGGACCATTTTTCTGAAGAACTGTGCTCAGCTTAACTGTTCAGAATAAACAAGGGACTCATGAACAACCATCACAAAACAAAAAAACAGTCGTGGATCATTCAGGTAACCACACACAGTATTAAGAACCAACGGTTCACAAACTTTTGCATGGGGTTATTTTAATAATTTCAGCTATTTGTTTTTTTTTTTTTTTTTTGTCTTGTGGACTAAATGTAAACATCTGTTATGTAAAATATCTTACTCAGGACAGTACTAAAAAAAAAAAATGCATTTTTTATGATCTCTCTTATTTTGTTAAAATTACATTTTCACAGATTCTGTAAGGGGTTCACAAACTTTCAAGTGGCACTGTATATGCTTTGTCTTCGTTTGTGAAAAAAAAAAAATGTATATGACTTTACTGATATTTTTGAAACTTTTAGGCCTTTTTTTATTATTATTTTTTTTTTTAAAGGAAGCGACTCACTGGAGTCCTGGAAGTAGACGTCTTTGCCATTGTAGGCATTTCGCAGCTTGTTGGTCATCACTCTCAGGGTCATGATCTGCTGTCTGATGAAGGTGTCCGGTCTCGTTATGTCCACTTCCACCTCTGGGTTATTGAGCTGGTTCGTGAGGCCGTCTTTCACAACTTCAGGGAAATATCTGGAAATCAACAGGCAAACATTTGGTGGGAATATTTTATTCGCAGGATTTCATAGTTGGGGTTCAACAAACACATAAATGATTCACTTTTTTGAGTCTGTGATTTGATATAATCTATATTTGATTACAAATCTTAAAAAGCAAGTCAAGGGATTCGCAAATGCAAATGCATTTATGTACAAAAACGTAATAAATTAAACAAAAATAATAATTTATGCAAACACATTCATGCAATAACATTTATGTGCCTCGAAATGCATTTTCTCCAGCCGATTATAATAAAACCTTAATATTTTGCTGCATTCATTATGGTCACATGATGAAGTGTTGCTGTTGTTGACTCAAGCATGACCCCATCAGGAGCGACTTCAGCAGGATCAGCACCTCTCATATTCACATTATCATGCCCTGCAGCTCTACATTGTGTGCAAAATGATTTCATTTGCAATATTCACTTGCACCGCGTGCATCAGAAGTCAGCGTTTTTGCGTCGTCCTGTGCTGTAGAACACAAGAATAATGGCAGGTTGCAAGCTGCACTTTCACCTACAGCGTGAAAATCACCTTGGTTGAAAAGGTGCAAACATTACTAGATCTGCATTTCTTGAAGGAAATGTTGTGCTTGCAAGGCAGCTAATAAAAGTGTTTCAGTTAAGGAAATCAGAAACACTTTTAATAAGTTGGCATGTATTATAAAACATATTTCTGGTACATGCAGATTATCTAAAAAAAAAAATTATATATATATATATATATATATATATATATATATATATATATATATATATGTATATATTTAAATTTTGTGTAATTACTTGCACTGCTTGTCCAGAAAAAGACAAGAAAGAAATATTTTATCATTATTATTATTATTATTAAAAAAAATATTATTTATTTATTTATTTATTTATTTATTTTTTAATCTCAAGCGTTTTATTTTTTATTTTTTCTGGTTAAAATGTACATAAAATAAAAATAAAACACACTTTAGCAGATTATATTCTTAAGTAGATGCAAAAAAGGCAATAAATATGGGATGAATAAGTATACAAATTTAGTAAATAAATCATTTTGCAAATTAGATTATTAATGGACCATCAGTCTAACAATGATATTCTCAATCTTTATTTATTTATTTATTTATTTTACATTTATTTAAATGTAAATTTAAATACATTTATTTGAATTAATTGAATATTATAAATCCAAGCAACCACTTTCTAAATAAATAATAAATAAATAGGTAAATAGGTAGGTAGGTAGGTAACTGTGATGAAGGTCAACATGAAAAATTATAGACAAACTTATTTATTTACTATACATTTATTTGAATTTATTGAACATTGTAATTCCAAACACTATTCAATCAGTTTCTTTGCAAAATAAAATTAAAAAGTAACTGTGATGAAGTTTAAAATAAGAAATTATAGTAAAAATTATTTTATTTAAATGCATTTATTTAAATTTATTAAATATAATAAATCCAAACACTATGCAACCAGTTTTTGCCTAAAATAAAATTAAAAAGGTAACTGTAGTGGTTTAAAATTGGAAATTGTAGTCAAAATTAATTTATTTTAATGCATTTATATGAATATTATTGAATATTTATGAACATTATAAATCCAAACAATATGCAACCAGTTTCTGTCTAAAAAAAAAAAGTAACCGTAATAAAGTTTAATGAGAAATATAGTCAAATGAATTGTTGAATTTATTGAATATTATAAATCCAAACAACCAGTTTCTGCCTAAAATGAAATAAAGTGATAAATGTGAATGTGATGAATGTGAACTGTGATGAATTTTAAAGCAAGAAATTATAGTCACAATTATCTTTTTGAAAGATCTACACAATGAAGTCTGTAGAATCTGTGATTCACACTGAATTAATTGCATATACCATGTTTGCCTTTGCTAAACTTCTGCCTCTTTATCTGAACCCTGTGAGTCAGTATAAACACGTTGCAGCATTATACATGCAACAAACTCTATTGAGATCTAATCTCCTAATAAGCACTTTAGCAAGAGGTAATTGTTTGTGCCTAATTAATATTTCAGGTGGTGCTTTGTGGAAAAATAAATGAAACTTGTTGAATGCTCCCAGGTTGCGGCATCGCAAATGTGCTCCTATTCAAATGCAATCCGTGTGGTTTTTAAGCAGTAATTAGCCAATAATGAGACCGGTGTACTCCGTGGAGACCAGATCTGACAAATAAAAAAAAAAAAAAATCCAAAAAAAAAAATCACATGTATTTCAGCTCCACCAAGTCTTATCATTTGCGTTAATTTGTCTTTTAGGTGCTCTAAAAAAAAACCTCTCTTCACACAGTACGGGTCATTTACATGATGAAGCCGCTTGGAAAGAAAATGAAACACATCTTATATTGCACCTTCTGCTGATATTATCACTTGTGGAGGACTGAAAAGCAGATGGGTTTTCTGCCAAGCCGTCTGGCTTATTGTCAAAGGCGGGCAGACGGAGTGACAGACATGGCGTGTTCATGAGAACTGAGATGAACTGAAGAGATGAATTACTGTAAAACTACAGGCCTGTCAATCCATCCAAAGCCTTTTATTGCTTTTTATTCCATATATATCTGTTTTAAATGCTGTTTAAGAAACTCTAATGTAACATGCAAACTGCTATCCTTGAGCATTTCATTGTGTCTCATAGTATTTTCTAAGTCTTGCAGCATTTAAAAAAAAAAAAAAGTAAATAAATAAGTGCATTGATAGCTTGTCACAGTGTACTTGTTCCAAACAAGTCAAGACAAAGAACTTATTAAAAGGCAGTTTTTAAACACAAAGTGGTAGGGTACAATGGGGCTAAAGGCCCACCTTGAGAAAAAAAATGTGCTATTCACTGCGCCTAAAATGTATAATTGCAGAAAAATATATACGTTGTATTGAACATTAATGGAGCAACAGATTTTGTGTGAAAATAAATCATTCAAGTTGTTTATTTTGTTTAAAAATCTTATAAATGTATGAGGTCGCAAGAGGGGCCTTTTACCCCACACACGGGGTAAAAGGCCCACCAGCATGGGGTAAAAGGCACATGGTATTGATACAAATACTTCAGCTAAAATAATGTTTTTTAAAATAATGTTAAAGTTAATACTTGTTCAAAACAATCACTTTAGCAAAGTTTGTACTATTTTTTGCTTATTTTGAAAAATAAAAGAATTAATTTTTGTTCAATAAATATACTGTCATTAAAATGTTAATATAAAAATATTTTTTAAAATACAGAAACAAAATCATTTTAAGTAAAGATTCTGAAAGCATTGAAGGAGATCAAATAATAATTGAATATATATTTACAGTAGTATTTTTTATAGGATATTTTTAATATCAAGTTTTTAAATATGATGGTTTCATTCTAAAAATGGTGATTATCTCTAATATGGACACCCAACATAATATATGATATTTACCATCTGAATCTAACCATGTCATGTCAACAAATGGAAAAGTCAGCCATCTATTAATTATCATGTTAATTACTGTGCGCCTTTAGCCCCAACCGCAGGAGTGCTTTTTACCCCAAATACCATACTTTTATATAGTCTTTCGTTATTTAAAAAACTGTTGCTGAAATTATCTTAAACAAAACTGAAAATCATAAAGAAGACATTTGTCTCAAAATATATGCATTAATTTTTAGCGATTCTCATTTTCTACTTAAATCTACAACATTTTAAAAAACATAAAATATTAGATCAAGTAAGCACAGAATCAACTTTGCGCTGCTGCACGCGATCGTGTCAAAGATCAGACAAATATACACGTGCATCTTGAAAAGCAAACGTTTTGGAAAGTGCTACGCCAAGATTTGTGCCATCTAGTGGTTTAGATGAAAATAATATCAAAGGCGCCTTTTACCCCGGGCCTTTAGCCCCGTTATACCCTATAGCTGTTTATGGATGCAACATCTCAACTTCACACATTAATATACACAAACATTCAAAGGTTTGGGGTTGGTAAGTTTGATTGATTGATTGATTGATTGATTGATTGATTGATTGATTGATTGAGTGATGAAACAAGTCTCTTCCTCTCACCAAGTCTGCATTTAATAAATAAAATAAAATAACAGAAATATAGTAAATTATTTTTTTACAATTCAAAATAGCTGTTCTCTTTTTGATTTTTTAAAATGTAATTTACTCCAAAGCTGAATTTTTAAAATTTATTGTAAGACAATTTATTGATTTCAGTATATTTATTTTGAATTTATTGATCTTTATAAATCCAAACACTATGCAACTAGATTCTGTCTAAAATAAAATTAGAAAGGTAACTGTGATGGTTTAAAATGATGAATAATTACATATTTAAAAATATTTAATTTATTTGAATACATTTTATTGATCAATCTAACATTTTTAAATATTACCATTTAAAACAGCCATTTTCAACATTTTAAAATGTAATTTATTCCTTTGATGCAAAGCTGAATTTTCATTATATTACATTATGTCTTTAATGTCACGTTTGTACCACTTAATGCATCCTTGCTGAATAAAATTATTAATTTCTTCGTACTGACCGCAAACTTGAACTTTTAACCAGAGTAATATTTTCAGAAATGGTTTAGAATTATTACTAATTTAATTTAATTTAATTTAATTTAATTTAATTTAAATTTAATTTAATATTTTATACCACCGGTGGATAAAACAAAATTTGCACATATTTAATTCAGTTTAGTTCAATTAAAATAAAATAACTGATTTATTTATGGTTGGTCGGTTGGTTGATTAACATAATATATGCTTTTTTGGACAGACAGCAACCTTCTATTGTGCCAAAAGCGTGTTTTGTATTTTCCTATGACCTATTATCGCTAAAACAATTACCATGGAAGGTGTCTTTGAAACACAACAATCTGCAATGCGACTCAAGGGAATCTGTGTCTGAAGGTGACTGTCGTACCTTCCCTTTGTGTGACTGTTCCAGCACTGCTCTTCATCTGGGTCAGTCACTTCGTCCTCTGCACAGATGCTGTCTGGCAGAGACGACCAGAATTTCTTAGACTCCTTCAGCTTCTCCTTAATGTCGATCACCTGGAATCACGCACAGAAAGTCAGTTTAGCATATGCAAGACCACTAAAATACACTAAGAGAATGAAGATTTAGGCACATTTTGAACTGAGGGATGGACTGAGTGGGGATTATTATAAAGAAGGTGGAAGATGAGGCCAACAATTTGCATGGAAATCTCATTCAGTTCACTTTTTCATTTTAACACTGTTAGATAATTCATTGGGCACCAGGTGCAAGTCTAATCCTCCACTAAGCTGTTCTGGTATTTTTTTGTACCAACCAGAAGGACGAATTTTCTGAAAATGACTGAATGGGATCGCTGGAATCTCTTCTCAACCCACCATGGCAAAGTGAGAGGTTTAGAAATTGGACTTATTTGCAGGCGTTATGCCAAGATTTATCTATAAAAATTGCCTATAGATGTCTAGTCCATTGTTAGACGTGTCACTGGTTGTCTGTTTCACTCATAACATGCCTTATTAAATGGTTGCTGTTCTTCAACTCTGTAGACATGCACAATATTTCTACTATTTAATGGCTAGCAGTGCTTGCTTCACTATTACTATTACCTACAATTGGGATAAAGATTTCAACAACCAACAAAATTTTAATTATACAACAGTTAGTTGCAACTTTTGTATCTCTTTGGAGTCTTTTCAGTGACTCTTTCTGGTAACCATATTTGTAACCACAAGTAACCATATTTGAGTGATTCATTCATTCAACTGATTTGCTCAAAAACACAATCAAAACTATGACCTGTCTTTTTTAGTGTGTCGTTGAATCATTCACTCAACCAATTTGTTTAAAACATTAGTTCATTAGGGAACAAAGCAGGTCAATTAACAAAGCAGATCAATTAACATCTTGTAAAGGCAAAAGAGGCATGTTTATAAGAATCAAATCCATCAAGACATATTTATTGTCAAACTATTCACTCAACCAATTTTTGTTTAAAACATTGATTCATTACAGAACAAAGCAGGTAAGTGACTGACTGAAGCGTTCACTAAACTGATTCATTATGAAAACAGATTTGTATAGGAACAAAACAACTGGCTGCCTTTTTGAGTGACTCGCTGAATCATTCATTCAGTTGATTCATTCAAAGAACTGATTCATTCAGGAACAAAGCATGTGAGTGTCTAACTGAAGCATTCACTTAACTGATGACCTGAAAGCATTCACGAACACGGATTCACAGGGATAAAACAACTGGGTTTCATTATGAGCCAGTCATTGAATCGTTCATGCAATCGATTCATTCAAAACACTGATTTATTCAGGAAGAAAGCAGGAACTGAAGCATTTTTGAGCATGGATTTACTCAGGAACAAAACAAATGTCTGTCTTTACAAGTGAGTCACTGAATCGTTCATTCAATCGAATCAAAAAATGCTTGAATCAAAACATGTTCATTCAATCGAATCAAAAAATTCAGGAAGGAAACGTGCTGCCTCTTGTTCAGAGATGCACAGTTCTGGAATCATTTTCCTTGGTGGAGCAAGAATCAAAACTAACTGGCAATATTGTGTCAAAACTGTAAATTATTCAACTTATTGTTTACTGATCTGCTGTATAGTACAAACGCTCTTGCTTATGTTGAATTGCTTGAATAATACAGTTTGTTTCATAACTCACTCTGCAGCTTTTGTGCTAAAGTGCTAATTCTTCAAATTATGTGGCTTAATGAAGAGACTATGCCATTACATAAGTGATGTTTGATTTTTCCCAGATGGACTATAAAAAAATAAATAAATAAATAAATAAATACAATAAAACTGGCATGCATAGCATCATGGCACAAGTTTTTCACAGAAGAGAACCGCTAACCTGATCCATTCTGTGTTGCTAGAAAAGTCTATCAGAGTTGAATAGATTCCTTTAAAAGATTCCCATTAAGGGTTTAGTAGATAATATACTTGTATATTCCCCTTTGTATAAGGTGTACCTTTTAGGTCAAAGTAAAATGGCCCCAGACGGTCTTCACTCAACCAAAGGTGTACTCTATTATTTATCTGCATTATACTCTTACTGCCTTTTGTGCAAGAGAAAATTAGCTCGTGCCGAGACATTACATTGAGCCATCGATAAAATCTCGCCTTCTGGTACATCACCAGATCTGAGCCCAGAGCCTCAGACGTGTGCAGATTGATTTTATTAATGAAGTGAACCGCACTCCAGAAAGAAAACAGATTGAAGCTTATCAGTGCAGCGTTCTGACTGATCTGATGGGAGATACTGTATATGCTACACAAATCGTAGGAAATATTGAAGGCCTTCTCATGTGACTCATGTTAGGGGTTAAGCCCAGTTCTCCACTGATTTAGCACTCTATAAAAATGCCAGAATGATGAGAATGTTTTTAAAAATTTATAGTTATCATTTATGCTTGTTTCTTCATCAGAACAGATTTTGAGAAATGTAGCATTGCATCACTTGTTCACCAATGCATCCAGTGAATGCAGTGAATGGGTGCCGTCAGAATGAGGGTCCAAACAGCTGATAAAAACATCCCAATAATCCACAAGTAATCCATACCACTCCAGTCCATCAATTAATGTCTTGTGAAGCCAAAAGCAGCATGTTTGTAAGAAACAAATCCATCATTAAGACGTTTCTCTTAATGACTTCAAACCGTTGCTAAAATATGAGTCCTCTATCTATAATGTTGCTTTCTCCAGTGAAAAAGTCATCTGGTCTGAATCAGGAGAGAAATCTGCACAGATCAAGCCCCATTTACAAGCCAAAACAGCTCTAAATAAATATGTGTGTGGATTTTGATGTGAGAGACAACAGGAGATGGTCATTTTCACTGGAAGAAACGTTTTTATGGATTGACTCATATTCAAAAAATTATTAATGATGGGTTTGTTTATTCTAAACACATAGCTTTTCACTTCACAAGACATTAATTGCAGGACTGGAGTGGTGTGGAGTACTTGTGGATTATTGTGATGCTTCTATCAGCTGTTTGGAACCTCATTCTGACGGCACCCATTCACTGCAGAGCATCCATTGATGAGCAAGTGATGTAATGCTACATTTCTCAAAATGAAGAAACAAACTCATTTACATCTTGGATGGCCTGAGAGTGAGTACATTTTCAGAAAATTTTCATTTTTGGGTGAGCTATATATATGTTGAGATTAACACACTACAGCGGAATGTACAAAAAAGGCGGCTGAGATGATGATGATGTTTTTGTTAGATTAAGCACATATGGGATTTAGATGAACCTTATGTAACAAATAAACGGACGACCAGTTTCTTCTTACAAAACACTGACTATGGGAACCACAAAGTCATAAAAAAGTCACCTGTTGCTTTAAATGCTCTAGCTCTTTAAAGCAGGATGGATTCTGATTGGCTGTCAATGTTTTAATAATTAATCAGCTGGAAAAAAATTCCAATGATTCCAATAATATTGTTCCTCTGTGCCTTTATCATATGAACTCTGCTATTCTTTTACATTCAGATCTACTTTTAAAACTATATCAAAATTATTGTCATTGGTGCGAAAAGGCCTCAAGACTAATCATTTTAGCATTTTACGTAGATTGTCGTAAAATCTTTCTTACATAAATTGTTGCACTTTGCGTGAGCTGCATTGTTTTAAAGTTGTGTTAATCAATCGTAAAAAAAAAACATTGAGTAAACATTGACATTGAGTAAATCGCCGCAACTGAATACTTTTTGCATTGTTTGTAGTTTTGCAACTATGCTTGCGTAAATTCTTGCAATACTTTATTGCATTCATCCAGTTTCAATTCATGCATTTTCAAGATAAATTTACACAGAAATTTGTTCTGCTCATGCTTTGTGAATGCAACTATATATTTTTTTTATTTCTCAAGTAAATTGATCTTGAATACTTATATTTTTACTGGAAAATAAGATGAAAATACTGGCCAAGGAAATGGTTTTACTTCATTACAGGGAGGAATTTGCTGCTATATGTTTGGGTTACGTTGAATGCAGTTTAGGTTGAATCCTTGATGTAGGGTTGTTTTTTTGAGTTATTTTCTGATATTAGACATGTATGAGTAGCAGAGCCCTGGAAGAATCATTACACAATTCGCTATAAATACCTCAAGCAAAGTGACATTAATTCTTGTTGGCACAGGAAACCTGTACACATCCTGTATGTGTCATCATGCGAGTATATTAGGTTTCTGACAAATAATAATGATATAATGGGATTAAAAGGTGCCGGATGTCACGTTCTGCAGAAATAAGCTGCGCTAAATGATGCCGAGGTTATCTGCCCAAGTCAACAGCAACAGCCAGAGGCACGACATTAAAGAATGTGTATTGACGGCGTGTTAGAGTTGGAGACTGCTTTGCCCTTTTTGAAGTGCTAATCTGTGAGCACGGGCTGCAGAAATCTGGAGCGCTTTCACACCGAGCTTTTGGTTAGCATTCATAAGCTGTTAGGCTGGATGCTGATATTAACACCTTAGCATGGATGCTTTAGGAGGGTGTTGAGATTAACACACTACAGCGGAATGTACAAAAAAGGCGGCTGAGATGATGATGATGTTTTTGTTAGATTAAGCACATATGGGATTTAGATGAACCTTATGTAACAAATAAACGGACGACCAGTTTCTTCTTACAAAACACTGACTATGGGAACCACAAAGTCATAAAAAAGGAATTAAAATGGCAGAATGGACACTTCTCACAAGTCATTTCCGATTTTACAGTAATAAACATATTTTGTAGTAAAAATAAGCAAATATGATAAAAACTATTTTTTAACAAAATTACAAAAAAAATCTTATGAATATTTTGTTTTTATAGTAATACTTAAACATATATTGTAATAAAGATAAATAAAAAGAAAAATGATAAAAACTAAAAAAGAAATAAAACAAAAATAAATGACAAATCATTTTACAGTAATAATTAAAATATTTTGCAATAAAAATAAAAATTTGTAACAAAATATATATGTAAAGGTTATTTACAATATTTCACACAAACTGTAAATGAAATTTATGGGCCTCATGCATAAAGGACAACTGAAAAGAAATTTCTGTGTAAACTGTTGGATTCTCATACAAACAAATTCTGTGCAAATTACATCAAACATTTTAATGCTTAACTAATTGCATAAACTGTCAAAAAGACCCGTTCACACCAAGACAATAACTATAACAATAATTATATTAGCGTGTGCACCAACGCACAATATTGTTCTGTTTATTATTAGAACATGCTGCAGTTTTGTCACCTGTTGCTTTAAATGCTCTAGCTCTTTAAAGCAGGATGGATTCTGATTGGCTGTCAATGTTTTAATAATTAATCAGCTGGAAAAAAATTCCAATGATTCCAATAATATTGTTCCTCTGTGCCTTTATCATATGAACTCTGCTATTCTTTTACATTCAGATCTACTTTTAAAACTATATCAAAATTATTGTCATTGGTGCGAAAAGGCCTCAAGACTAATCATTTTAGCATTTTACGTAGATTGTCGTAAAATCTTTCTTACATAAATTGTTGCACTTTGCGTGAGCTGCATTGTTTTAAAGTTGTGTTAATCAATCGTAAAAAAAAAAACATTGAGTAAACATTGACATTGAGTAAATCGCCGCAACTGAATACTTTTTGCATTGTTTGTAGTTTTGCAACTATGCTTGCGTAAATTCTTGCAATACTTTATTGCATTCATCCAGTTTCAATTCATGCATTTTCAAGATAAATTTACACAGAAATTTGTTCTGCTCATGCTTTGTGAATGCAACTATATTTTTTTTTTTATTTGCATGTGCCCAGAACAAAATCAAACAAAGCATTTTGATTTGCACAACAGATTAGAGAGAGAGAGAGAGAAAAAAAAAAAACTACTATTCAGCAGCTACCTTTTTGCAAGACATTGCATAAACACCACTGAGGCAAAGGTGAGAAAAATACATTTCATTCACGCAAACATTTCTTTCTAGCAAGACCACTAGATGCTGCTGCACCTCTGAGAGAAAGCGAGCAAGCGAGAGAGAGCGATACAGAAAGACTCCCCAGATAGTAGAGAGCGTGCCAAGAGCACGCATATAAATAAATAAGCCAACTCATGTTTCAAAGGTGTATTAAAATACATGCTGTGTATTAAGAGAAGCCTTATGTTAGCGGTAAGTGAGTGGCTGTATATTGGGCAAGCGTTGCGCGCTGGGACAGGCTGCGGATCATCTAACCGGTTGGTCACACAGATCATTAGCACATAGGTCTGCCAGAAGGGATGAGTTAAGGGCAGAACTGCTATTCGCTTGGGCCTCATTGCTCAACACTCGTCCGAGCTCGACAACAGCCAGACAGCAGAGTCCGAGCGCTGGGCATCATTCCCTACATGTGCCACGGCTCCACACGTGGGTTCCCAG
Organism: Spinibarbus caldwelli; assembly: GCA_039654775.1. Lineage (NCBI taxonomy): Eukaryota > Metazoa > Chordata > Actinopteri > Cypriniformes > Cyprinidae > Spinibarbus > Spinibarbus caldwelli. Next base: position 3,767,307 of record CM077224.1, on the reverse strand, counting down.
CAAATCTGCAGCTCCTCGATGACGTGATGTTCTGGGATAAAGCATTAGAAAGGTTTAAAGAAATACTTCAAAGCCTAAAAAAATAAATAAATAAATAAATAAAAAACTTGTCATCTTTTAGTAATCCACATCATTCCAAACTCATATGCTTTTATTTCTTATTATGTGGAAAAAAATCAAGTCATACAGGTTTGGAATGTCTTGAGGGTGAGTGAATGTATTTGCAGCCAAAAAGTGGGAATATACAGTGTATTATTCAGTCATAGCACTCATTTAGAAAACATTTCTGTAACAGTCTAGAAAACAACAACAGCTGAGACATCATTGTGTTATCCGTGGAAAAGCATCCTTATTTTCTGTGAATGTGTCGCTGTAATTACTGCGCCAGTTCAAAAACACTCCAAAATATGGCGGAGTATATCTATTCAGAGCAGAGGAAAAAGCCATATATTGATTTATTTTCCATGTAATGTAATCTAATTAATTCAACTACAAGTCTGTTCTTTGCTAAATCAAAATTAGCTGGTTTGGTAGAGTGAGCTAAAAGTTTTTTCAAAGAATCTAGTTTCTAATAATTATAGTACAACAAAATAATGAATTGTGTTACATTACAAAACATTACAGTGATTTTTTTACCATGGTAAACAAAGCAGAACGACCAAAACCCATGTTAAAAAAATAAAAAATAATAAAAAAAAACATATTATTCGGCCTCCAGTGGTTTATTGCATCTATACAATGAAACTGTGATTAAATACAGAAATATTTAAACAAATAAATAGTTTTATTAACAATACAACAACAGTGGATTGTGAAAAATTAACAATTATGCTGTCTGGTGCATGTAATTATATAATTCAACATGTTTGCTATTTTTCTGTTATTATAATTTCGATTTGAGATAATTACTTGAGATGATCAGTCAATAATTCTGTATGTTTACGCAATCATTTTTTATGTTTTTAATTAATAAATGTTTTATTTTTATGCTTTTCATAATAACAGTAACAAATCTTCAGTTTATTTATTTTTTGGAGCTCTGGCTATATAACTTAAATTGGTGCACATTTGCTATTTTATGTTTTTGAACATATGTCATAAGAATAGAGGGTCAGAACTGTCTGTTTTATATCAAATGGATATAAATGTGCCTGTAACAGCATACCGGTGGAGTTTAGCCTCTGGACTCCTTTTCACTTAAAATAGGAGGAAATGTTTGGTGGGTACAATCCATCATTGTGGTACTAAATGTGCTCGGCACCATTTAGACCTGATAGTTCTCCGGCTCACTGGGGAATACAAGCAGGACCCATCATTGCTGGCCAGGTCTACATGTGAATTTCAACCTTCAAAATTCCCCTGCAACTGCCCTCTATTAGAAAGTTTAGGAGATGACGTTCCAATTTATAATGATTTTATTCCCAGCCGAATTTTTTTTCCTTTTTCTTTTTTTTCCCTTATGCTATGAGGTCCATGCCTACGTAATGATACGTTAAAGATTGCATGACTAGAATTACAGGAAAATTCATTACGGAGAAGACTGCAAAGGGCATGCAATAATCATAGCAAACAAAAGAACCTTTTGAAATGATTGCTACGTTGAAGTATTGTTCAGATGATTTCAGTGCAATAAAATGGACAAGATATTTTCTGATGTTATTGCCATTGTTACTGGAGAGTCAGTATAATTTTATGCTTTCTCTTTTTGCTGTGGCATGCTAATGCACATTATTAGGGCCCGAGCACTGCAGTGCAAGGACCCTTTTGGAATTGCTCCGTTTCTTCTTCTTCTCCAAAATGAATCACATTTTTGAGGACCTAAACATGCTTGAAAACTCACAAAACTTTGCACACACGTCAGAACTGGTGAAAATTTACATCTGATATAGGTTTCAGAGGTGGGTGTGGTAAAATGGCTCGATAGCACCCCCTATAATATTTCAACAAAGTGCCCCTCTAGCTATGTTTCACGTATGTGTACGAAACTCAGTAGACACATGTAACACACCAATACCTACAAAAAAGTCTCTTGGTACAACATCCGAACCCCAACAGGAAGTCAGCTATTTTTAATTACCTCTATAATTTTTGTGCAGTTTTTGCCATTTTCAGGCCTCGTACTTTAACAAACTCCTCCTACAGTTTTAATCGGATCATCTTCAAATTTGGTGAGTGTGATCATAAGGCCTTTGCAATGCTAAATTGCAAAGATCTTGAGTTTTCGTCAAAGGGCGTGTCCCTGGCGGCCTGACAAAGTTTGATATTTCACCATGAAATAAGAAGTTGCTGTAACTCAGGCAAACAATGTCCGATCTTCCCCAAAGTTCATGTTTCATAACAGTCATGTTCTGAACCCGTCCACACCCATATTCAGTTATAGTCACAGCGCCATCTGCTGGCAACAGGAAGTGACATGTTTAACACTGTTATGGACTCCTAGCAACATATTAAAAGCATCAGCAAGTGTTAAATAGGCTGGCAACATGCTAGAAACATACTAAAACATGCTAGCAACACTTAGCTAAGTGTTAAAGCATGCTATTAATGCAGTGAAACAGGAAGTTGCTGTAACTCAGGCATGCAATGTCCAATCTGCCCCAAACTTAATTGTTTGATAAGACTCCTGGGCTGAACACATTTACATGCACATATTCAGTTATAGTCATAGCGCCACCTGCTGGCAACAGGAAGTGACATGTTTAACACTGTTATGGACTCCTAGCAGCATAATAAAAAGCGTCAGCAAGTGTTAAATAGGCTAGGAACATGCTAGAAACATGCTAAAACATGTTAGCAACACTTAGCTAAGTGCTAAAGCATGCTGTAACTCAGGCATGCTGTGTTCAATCTGCCCCAAAATTCACATGTTTGAGAAGAGTCCTGGCCTGAAGACATCTACATGCCCATATTCGGTTATAGTCATAGCACCATCTGTTGGCCACAGGAAGTCATGTTTAACACTGTGATGCACTATTAAAAGCACAGTAAAATATACCATTTTGTTCTAAACATGCTAGAAACATGCTAGAAACACTTACTAAATGCTAATGCATGCTGTTAATGCCATGAAGGAGGAAGCTGTTGTAACTCAGCCACACAGTGTCCAATCTGCCTCAAACTTCACGTTTGATAAAAGTCCAGGCCTGAACACATCTAAAGGCCAATATTCATTTATGACCATAGCGCCACCTGCTGGCAACAGGAAATGACTTGTTTTACACTAACTTAAACATGAAATGTCCGATCTGCCCCAAACTTCACATATTTGATAAGAGTCCTGGCCTGAACACATCTCTAGTTCAATTTTCAGTTATAATCCCTGTTGAAAAACCAGCATATGCTGGAGACACCAGCTAAAGACCAGCTTAAACCTGCTCAAACCAGCATCCATGCTTCAAAACCTACCTAACCAGCATATGTTGTTGTTTTTTTTTCAACAGGGATCACAGCACTACCTGCTGGCAACAGGAAATGACTTGTTTTACATTAAGTTACACATGCAATGTCTAATCTGCACCAAAATTCACGTTTGCTAAGAGTCCTGGCTTGAAGACATCTACATTATAAAATACATATACATTATAGACATTCATTATAAAAACCCAGGCATATCAATACACCACTTAAGGATTTTATGGATCCTTACATATTTTTTTATACTTAATGGCAAAACCTAAATGTAATTTAGATTTTGTCTTGGGTGAGTACCCTTTTTTTTTTTTTTTTTTTTAATAAATTGATACTTTTATGCTGCAAGGATTCTTTAAATGCATCAAAAGTGACCTTAAAGCCATTTATAATTTAACAAAAGATTAAAATTACATCCCATCCTACATTTTTACCCATTTAATATCCATTTTCACTCGAAAATACATCACACGGCACGAGTAAAATGGGTTGCGAGCAGTACTTCACGAGTTGACCCTAAGTAAGTATTTACAACAGTTAAAAGGCCCTGCCGACTTCTGTAACAGTGAAAACCAAGTTTACAGCCTCGTCTCTTGTGTCTCCAGCTCTCCCTTCCCCGAAGCCCGAGATCTTGGAAGTGATGTCAAATGCCAGTTGAACCAATCATGCAAGCCGCTCGCTCTCGGCTCCGCATACCAAATGTGCCCTCGCCGCTTCATGTGGGGCCGGTTTCGGTGACCCTTCTTAGCGTCTGATCAAATGGCTGGCGAGTCACGTCCCCTGAAGCATTCCTTGTGAAGATCGGGGGCCCACCGTCAGCAGGCTGAGCCGTGTGAAGATCTGAGCCTCATATAGGTCAGAGCTCCTCATTAGGGCTACTTGTTCTCGCATTCCTTCCTTCCTAAGGGAACGAGTGGCGTCATGTTAATGCGCTCCTCTCATGCTGCTATAGATTAGATGTGTGGAGTGGATTTGGCTAATTGGACGGGGGATTACACAGCGTGATGTTTCACTGTTTTTTGTTATTCGCAGTCAGGAAAACGTCCCCTGGCGTTCTGTACATAAACAGCATGCAAGTGGCATTTCGTCCGAGACGATATTCGACTCATCAAATCCTGAGCTATGATATCTGCTCATCAGAAATCAATTGGACTCCAACCGAGTTTGTTTGCATGTGGGTTTTGACATGAAATACTTGACATGTCCTGTGGTGTGACATGCCAATTGCCATCTAAAATCATTTTAAACTGGATTCTTGTACAGTTTTTGTCTATTATATAGATTTTTTAAACTTATTAAAGAGATGGAATGTGCACTGTAAAAAATAATTTTTCAAAGTTGTAAATAAAGATTATTTATAAAGAGTATGCTTTGCTTCTACTTTAAAATTTCACATTTAATTCAATGTTACTTGCTGTTTCTTTGTAAATAATTGCTACACCAACTGTTTTACAATCTCTATTCTGTTTCTATTCTATCTACTTATTTTCTTTTTGTTATATGTGACCCTGGACCACAAAACCAGTCATAAGTCGCACGGGTATATTTGTAGCAATAGCCAACAATACACTGTATGGGTCAAAATCAAAAATCGATTTTTTAAATGCCAAAAATCATTAGGATATTAAGTAAACATCATGTTCCATGAAGATATTTTGTACAGTTTCCGAATTTGTATATTTGTATATAAACACCCTTGGCGCTTTGGATAAAAGTGTGCAAATGTAATGTAAATTATTTTCAATGTATTTGTATTTAAAAAAGAAAAAACAACAACAACAAAAAAACAAATATACATTCATATATTTTAAAACATATATATTCAGCAAACCATCCTGAAAAAGTGTCATGGTTTCAGAATAATGGCTGCTGAAAATTCAACTTTGCATCGCAGGAATAAATTACATTTTAAAATATATTAAAACAAAAAACTGTTTTCTAAATAATAATAATATTTCACAATATTACTATTTTTATGGTATTTTTTAAATAAAAAAATCCAGGCTTGGTGAACAGAAAGGACTTCTTTCAAAAGCATTTAAAAATCATACTAACCCCAAACCCTTAACTTAATCAGGATAATGTCCGCATGACTTCTATATATTTATTTGAATTTCCAGTGTGTTTAGAATGAAAATGCCACAGCAAAACAGTTTTCTTCTTGGCACTCTTTTGATTTTATGATCAAACTCCTGAAATGAGCACAGCAGCCACTGGACGTCCCGATTAAGAGCAGGACTTAGCAAGTTGCCATCACAATGTCAAAACTCCTCTATAAACACACGCATGTATCCAGATGAGACGGTCCTCACATTGCACTGTCTAGTCATCTGCTTTCTCATGAAAGCGCCAGTGAACCGAGTGACACTGCTAAGGCCGACCCTCCACATTAATTCAGCGCTTTTTACAGCCCGTCTTCTTGACGTTCCCTGCCAAGACCTGAAAGCCAACTCCAACAGGATGAGCTGCGAGTGATGTAGCCTCTTTCTTTTTAGTGCCTGTCACTGTGGCGCTTGTATATCAGCGCAGAGCTTTAACGTTTAGCTGAACATTTTAATTACAGCCACTTTCGCTAGCAAAACAGTAGCAGTTAAGCATGTGAGAAGAGAAAACAACTGCTTTGTTGTGAACGTCACAGCGTTGACTAAATTATCTGGTTTCCCTTTACAGCTTTCGACACTGTTGATCAAAACACTTTAAGGGGTATTTCACCCAAACATGAAAAGTGTTTATTTGTTAGAAGAGTTTGTTTCTTCATTGGATCAGATTTGGAGAAATGTAGCATTCCATCACTTGCTCATCAATGGATACTCAGCAGTGAATGGGTGCCATCAGAATGAGAGTCCAAACAGCTGATAAAAACAACAATAATCCACAAGTAATCCACACCACTCCAGTCCATCAGTTAATGTCTTATGAAGTGAAAAGCTGAGTGTTTGTAAGAAACAAATCCATCAAGACATGTTTAACTTCAAACAGTTGCTTCTGGCCAAAATATGAGTCCAAAATCTATAATAATGCTTCCTCCAGTGTTAAAAAAGTGCACCTCCTGTTGTCCTCTCACAAAAAAAAAAAAAAAAAAAAAAAATCCACCAACATATTTGTTTAGATCTGTTTTGCGCTGTTGTGGCTTGTAAACAGTGCTTGATCTGTGCATATTTCTATCCTGATTCAGACCAGATGACTTTTTCACTGGAGGAAGCGTTATTATGGATTATGGACTTATTTTGGAGTTAAAAGGCCTTAATGATAGATTTGTTTCTTAGCTTTTGGCTTTTCAAGACATTAATTGATGGACTGGAGTGTTGTGGATTACTTGTGGATTATTGTGATGTTTTTATCAGCTGTTTGGACTCTCATTCTGACGGCACCCATTCACTGCAGAGGATCCATTGGTGAGCAAGTGATGCAATGCTTAATTTCTCCAAATCTGATGAAGAGAAACATTCATCCTAATCTTGGATGCCCTGAGGGTGGGTAAAGTTTCAGCAAATTTTCATTTTTAGAGAACTACTCCTTTAATTGATCAACTACAGAAGTCGACTGGCCCTTGAGGCAGATTTAAATAGGTTTAGATCCTGTCTGTCTAGTAGAAAAGTATGTCTTTTGATCAGCTAATATGATAATAACTGATGTGCACAGCTACATATTTTTCAAATATGTGGCGTAAAGGTCAAAGAAATCCATCTTCATGTTTATGCAGACCAAAAAAAATGTGTCCAACAGTAATTGTTCTGAAATGTATTGTTGAAGGTGATGGATTTGTTACAAGCAGTGCTTTAAAGGGCATAAACTTAGAGACACAACTTCTCACATTTCCACACATGAAGCAGCACAACTGTTTTCAACATTGCTAATCATAGTGAATGTTTCTTGAGCAGAAAATCAGCATATTAGAATGATTTTTGAAGGATCATGTGACACTGAAGACTGGAGTAATAATGCTGAAAATTCAGCTTTGCATTTTTTATATTTACAGCAAGTAATTTCAACCATACTGGCAAACTTGTTAGGTATTGTGAGCATAATAACATGAACACCACAAAAATCTGTTTAAATAAACACAAGAACAATAAAGGACGCTATTATGATGAGAAGTCCAGAAAGAAGATATATTCACTATGTTCAAATATCTTGCCCTGAATACCAAGACCCTCATTATTAAAAACACTGTGTACAGATTGATCCAAATGTGAATTTTGAGCTCCCTGTTGGGCTTTTCTTCTTTAAATAAGCTTGTTCGTTGTTCCCCTCTGGAGCATGGAAATGATAGATTGATGTATGTTTTGTTAATATTAAAACAGTCAAGTGTTATACTTTCCTGTCTTGTATTCCAACCAAACTCAAGCTACATTACAAACTATTCTAAACACTGCAGCACAAACACAGACAAAGAACAACTGGGTCCTTTCATTGACATTGCAACATTGACATTACACAGAAATTTTGGATATCTATTTCATATTAATTCATGTGTTTGGGGTCGCTAAGATTTTTAAAAGAAGTCTCTTATGCTGAGCTATGCTGCACTTATTTGTTTAAAAAAGACAGTAAAAACAGTACAATTCGGAAATATTATCAGTGTTGAAAACAGTTGTGCTGCTTCATATTTTTGTGGAAACTGTGATACATTTTATTTTTCAGGATTCTTTAATGAATAGAAAGTTCAAAAGAACAGCATTTATTTGAAATAGAAATATACATTATAAATGTCTTTACTGTCACTTTTGATCAATTGAATGTATCATTGTTGAATAAAAGTATTAATTTCATTTTAAAAAATCTAATAAAACATATAATAAACAGTCTGTTACTAATATTGCTGGAAAATTACAAACCTTTATGGAAAATAATTGACTTTTGGTTGCTTTTATCTGCTGCAAATGGCTTGTATTTCATGAATGAGGCCCATTATCTTCATATTCATTTATCTCTCTAATGATGTCTTAGTATACTATTAATTTAATAATTAATCTGTATTGCTATCTTCCCTACATGTTTTGTATTCTACATCGTATTCATCGTTTCTTTTGCTGTGCCACTCATGGGAAACCATCTGTTGCATTATTTGCACATAAAGGTTTCTGTGGAAAGGAATATAGTTGGAGTTTGGCTGAGAATATCTCCAGCATCTGTGGAAAGGTTAAGCGTGCTGAGGTTTCAATGTCTGCTGGGTTGTTTGTGTCAAAAAAGAGGCTTTGGGTAAAAGGTTGTCTGTCTGAAAATTTCTCAACTATGAACACGACGATAAGCCTGTGAGGAACGTTCCAGATAAAGCAATTCCCCATGCAGCTGGACTCCGAAATCCGGTTTATCTATGCAACATGGCTATGAATGTAATGCGGTTATGGGTTAGTTAGAGTCTACAGACATATCCATTTCCGTGATAAATGCATGACGTACCCCGTGTATTAGATCAGAGCGGTGATCCATCAACCAGCATGTCAGCAATTCCTAGGAAACGGTAATCTACGTTAAATATGAAAGCGCTGAATTGGATGGATGACATAACTGCGGCGTATCAACATAAAGATGCTTTCAGGATCTTCCCAAAGGTTCTGCGCACACATGAAACAAGCCAGCGCTGCATGGTTGTGAGCTATTTATTATTCATGCAGAAAAAAAAATCCTAGACTGCTAGAACAGAGGGGTCCGACCCAGAGGAAGCGCACACATAGCCTCCCATGATGCCGCTGAACTGAACGCCTCATCTTCTGCTCCAGCAATGCCGTCTCATGCTCGCGTGAAGCAGTTCCCCTCGTCTGTCAGAAGAACACATTTGCATGATGCTCAAAGGAAACCGAGAACACCTGCTGTCTGGTTGCATGCATTTCTGATTCTAAAACGCAAATGTTGTACATGCTTTGGTCACTTTCATTAAAACAAGGCATTTTTGCTTATCAAAGTGCCAGATGGTGTTACAGAAAGGTTTCTGTGACCTGTGGGACTTTCATTTAATATACAGTATGATTAGTTGTTTTTCCTTACTTCATTAGCAGTATATATCATATGATTAGTTGTTTTCCTTCATTGGTAATATTAATCGTTCTCAGCTCGCAAGTATTGCCAAGGGTTTTTTCCATGCCAATTTATAATATTTCCTTTTTGCACCTCAAGCATCAGAATCACAGCTAAACTGAACTGTCAGTTTAATATGGCATCGATATTTAGTAATTTAATCATCTGCCACAACATTGCACTTATTAATTATGACTTGATTCATTAATTAGTATGATTTAATTCTGTATTTACACATGCTGTATATTTACATAGGTGTAAATACTTAATTAAATATACTCATTAGTACATATATTCTTGAAAAAAAAATTCAATTGAGTATTTATTAACTATAATATATTAACATAAAACTCTATATTTATAAAAATGATATTTATAATATTTAATAAATTACATGCATTTTTACACACAATACCATTTTATTTATTTGCTATATTTATTTTCAGATTATATATATATATGTTCCATTTACATTTATTTTTATATTTAATTTGCTTATACAATACAATAAATTATAATATAATATAACATCAGAAGTTCTCACTATGATTTTAACTTTGTAGATATTACAGTTTTGTGAGCTGCCTACCTAGGTGCATGATAGGTTGTTTCAAAAAAGGTAGGCAACGAATTTTTAAGGCATCTTCCAAGATGCCTATTTTTGGCCAAATTTTAAGCCAGCATCCCTTCACATTTTAGAGAATGCAATCCCACATTGCAATGACAGTTAAATAAGGTCAGTGGGGTCCAGTATTGTTTTTAACCCCATTTTATTTCATTTGATCCACTAAAAATACTTCTATGATATCTATATATGCAGCTCACTATGGTTTCCAACAGAGCTTGGTCAAATGCAAAACCAATACCACTTGTAAGATGATACTGCATGATGGATTCAACTCTGTTAAACCGTTCCACAGCATCAACGTCATTATTCTGCATTAATGAAAAATGAGTTAATCATTATAATGTCTCCCTTGTGAATATTTTAGGGTGAACCAATTCATAAGAGGGTGGTCTTATAAGACGAGCACAGATGGGAGAGTGAACACAGTATCTGTCTGCTCTGTTCTTTGTCTGAGGGACTTTGTGGCACAGATGGCACATTCTCACAGTTTTATTGTTTTTTTCACCCTCTTTTCTGACATTTAGAATAGCGATGCTTATCGCCCGGAACATCTTGAATTGCTGCAGCTCCGCCAAATATTTAATGGCATCTCTGTACTTGTTTGTTTTTGTCTTCCCCAAGTGCAATTGAAGTTGTCATAAAGATAGATTTGTACTACTCTGGTAAATCTGCATTTGTGGAACATACAATTAGTCGGGTCATTCTGCAAAATGGGTGTCGTTTGTGTGCCTCATACATGTGCATAACAATGTTTATTTTATGTATGTAATAAAGTGGATAGATGGATATATATATATATATATATATATATATGAGAGAGAGAGAGAGAGAATTTTAAGAAGTGAACTCAATTTACAGTCAACTCAAGTTGAAGTTAATGTGAGCTTTTTTCATAATTATCGGCAAATGCAATCTATAAACATTGTTATATGATGTCAGTATATTTAAAATCTTCAAAATAAATGAATAAATAAATAAATAAAGTACATTAAAAGTCATCCGGCCAATCTATGCTGGATTTCTGAAGTCAATATGCAGTCATGATGCCACTAGCACTATAACGATAATGGCTGTTTTCACTGGAAAAGGCTCGGCGATGCCTCGTTAGCACTTCTTAAGTATTTTTACCCTCCACTCTTATTAGCGAAGCCATTTGCAGATAGCGTTAAGCATTATCCATTTTGTTTGGCACTCTAAAAGCTTGCATTACTTAAAGCAATCATAGTCTTCCAATCAATACTGTGCAAATAGCCATTTAAGGCCTATCAGGACATCCTGTTTCATGAAAGCCTTTATGGGGTTAAACTGGACGAGCTCTCTGTTGACTTTAGCCAGACTGCTGCTTTAAAATGGCTAAAATGTATGTTTTGTTCATGTTATATTCTCAGACTTTCATTCACACACAGTCTGTCAAAACAAACCACATGTGTGTCTGTAACAGCTACACCCATGAGCACTGACAGCAGCTCTGCGTGGAGATTTAGGTTAACCAAACTATGTTAAATCACTTAGAAGTGATATGGGTGCGTGTATATAAATATATAGAAATGCGTATATTTTGATATTATACAACTTGGATGAGAAGCAAATTTACAAGTGGCGAATTACAGTGAAAACTCTGAAACCTTCTGACAATAATTAATCTTTAATGCTTAAAATATTTATAACATAACATAACATAACATAACATACAATATAATAGAATTATTATTACTACTGATAATGAAACCTGATAATTAGGAATTTTTAATACTTTTAATTTTTCTTAGTTTTCTCTGTAAATTTCCACTATAAATTTACTTCTCAGTCCATCTTCTGTTGCGTTAAACATCATCCAGTAACACATTTCTATAATTATGAGCACATTACGAATTCCTGTGTACTTGTTGGAAATAAACACTTTCACTCCTGAACAGCAGAGGTTATTGCATATGGTGCTCTGACGCTGGAAAACAGTCATAAATTTGCTTCAGCCAGCAGAACTTTCCATGTCAAGTGTGTGAGTGTGTTATGGGTTTTATGGGCTGTTTTTGCTAATCCAGTGTGTCCTAACGCTCCACTAGAGGCCCGTTAGCACACCTGAAGCTGCCATCTAATCACCACTCCTCTCTGTTTGCCTTTTATTGCCAATTGAGCTGCTCCGACTGCGGCTCGACTGCGATTGTGAAATTTGAATGCAAGTGCATTTTTACTGCATCTTTTCCAGGACTTAATGAAAATTCTTTCTGATCATATTGAACATTTACGATCGTTGTTTTCTTGTTTTATGGATTACTGAATGGTTGATGAATTATCATGGAGCAATTTCCTCAGACAAAATATTGATGGTCATAAATACTGAATGATTAACATATTCATATGCCATGGTGGTATTGTTCACATAGCCGAAAAAGTCCAAAAAATATGGTAACAAGTTTAATTAAGCATCCCATCTCTAATATTATGGTAATTTGTATTAATTATTTTGAAAATGATGAGTATTACTTTGTCTAAATGCATGGTAATTATTATTATTATTATTATTATTATTATTATTATTTTTAAAACATAGTTAAAACATAACATAGTACCATTAAATTAATTTTTAATTGATTATAGACTAATTGTGACCGTAAGTGACTGCCATGTACTTGTACCATAGTATTAGCATAGTTCATGTACCATACTGTTACTATGTCCAAAAAAAAAAAAACAACTATGGCAATACTATGGTAATTTGTATTCATTATTTTGAAATTGATGACAGACTGATTGTGATACTAAATGATTGCCAATCAAATATCCAATCATGTCCAAAAACATGGTAAATCCTTGATAAATTATCACAAAAACTATGATAAATACCATGTACTGGATATTTATCATATTATATATTAATATTATATTAATATGTTCAAAAACCATACCATATTTTAAAAATAGTAATATTTTGCCAATTTTTATTATTTGTACATTGATTATAGACTCTAAATGACTGTAAATTATCGCCATGTTCTTATACCATAGTATTACCGTAGTACATGTCCAATACATGGCAATTCTATAGTATTTTAATTTAACTTTATAAAAACTATATAAAAGTGATAAGTAGCATGGTACATAAGATTACCATATTCATGTACCACATAGTTACTATTTCCAAAAACACGGTAACACTATGGGCATTATAATTAATTATTTAATGACAGAATGATTGTGATACTAAATGATTGCCAATCGAAAATCCAGTCATGTCCAAAAACATATGGTAATTTTAATTAAAAATACAGAAAATTTCTTAACTATGATAAATACCACAGTACTGAACAATTACTATATTATACACCATAGTATTAATATGTTCAAAAACATGGTACCATATTTAAAAAAAAATATGGTATTATTTTAAAACTGATAATAGATTGATTGTGATTCTAAATGATTGCCATACTCTTATTACCACATGTCCAAATACATGACATTTCTACTGAATTGTTATACAAAAACAATGATAAATACCATAGTACTAAATGACTACCCTATTAATTTACCACAGTGTATTCATCCAAAAACGTCCAGAAATGTGAATGGTAATGCTATGGTCCCTTAGGATTTCACTTGTCACACAATAGTTAGGTTAATATAATCAGACTCACATTGTTTCAGCATTTGCTCTTTAACAGAAGCATTAAACTCTCTATAACTGAGCAGAGAGCTTTGCTTTAATGACCTCCCATCATGCCTTTTAAGACGACCCGGAGAGCGAGAGGGAGGCGCGTACGAGTCGACAAACGATTGAACAACTAGAGGAGATTAAGAAGACGAGGCTTTCTGAGGTTCCTCTGCGCTTCAGAGGAGAGGGATGTCACTTGATCAACAAAGAGAGAGGAATTTTACTAGCCTCTTCTGCTGGGACATGAATGGATTTTCCACTGGCGTTACGTGTGGGGAATTGCAAGCTGGGGATACATGAAGAGGAGGCCATTGAGATGCACTGCCAGTCGCTGGCACTCGCTCATGTGACATCAGGGGTGGTGCGGTTCAATTACGTTAAATTAATTTACCAGGCGCTTCTGAATAACAATACGGCCTGCATTAATGAAGGGTACGTGTGAATGGATGGGGTGACAAACGCTTGGTCCTGAAATCAACAGAAAATGTATGAGCACAGGGATCGTGTTAAAAGGGATAGTTCAGCCAAGAATTACAAGTCAAAAGTTATTGTCAATGATCAAAATGACAAAAAAGCACCGCATCAGTAATTCATAAAACCTGTGCACTGTATTCAACATTCTCTAAAGTCATATAACATTTGTGGGATGAACAGACTGAAATTTAAGTTAAGATATATTCGCATCCACTTCAATATAAAGATTACTGTAATTATTGTAATGATTGCTAATGTCACATTTATGTCTCCAAAAACCATAAAAAGCATCATATCTGTAGTCATTATGACTTGTGCACTGCCTTCTGAAGTCATATTTGAGTAATGATATTGTTTTTCCCATTCAAATGACATTCAAAATGATTGTCAGAGATGTAATTTTTTTTCCCAAAAAATACATAAAAAGCACCATATTAGTAATCCATATGACTTGCGAACCGTATTCAGTGTCTTATTTGATTTGTGTGATGAACAGACCAAAATGTACAGTTACATCCATTCAAATGAGACAAAAATGATCGCTAATGATGTAATTTTTGTCTCCAAAATACATAAAAAGCACAATATCAATAGTCCATATGACTTGAGCACTGTATTCAATGTCTGCTGAAGTCTGTGAGATAATACACAGACTGAAATTTAGGCTGCATCCACTCAAATGTGACACAAAAATTATTGTCAGTTAAGAAAATTTAACATTTTTGCCTCCAAAATTACAAAAAAAAGCATCATATATCAGTAACTCATATGACTACAAATGACATATGAATGATTGTCTCCAAAATACATAAAAGCACCATATCAACAGTCCATATGAGTTGTACACTGTATTCAATGCCTTTAAACGTAATACAACAGGTTATTGTGATGAATAGACTGGGATTTCATACAGTTGCATCCATAAAAGTGGTCCATACAACTCACGTACAGCTGCATTTGAAACTGTATGTAAAGGAGGCATAGTTAAACGTTAAATATTTAAGCAATGCAGTAAATTGAATAAATAATCACATTCGTCCAGTTAATTGAAGAGATATTCAGCTTTTATTTATTGCAACTGAAATCTCACTAACAATCCTGGAATATGTCGTTAAAGCCAGTTTCGATTAGATTAATTAAAATTGGAAATGCACCTTTAAAAGTTTTATCGTTAATGCTATGAAACTTTACACTAAGTTTGTACATTTGAATGTGTGTGAAAAGCAGACGGCAAAAACAACAGCTGCATTTATGTCTGTTTATCACACAAAGCTTTAGCATCCGAAAAATCAAAATAATGTGAATGAAACATTTTACAAAACAAAAGTTTTTGGGTAAAACTGGTCCTTTCAAGTCTTCATGCATGACACTCATCTTTAGACCGAGGAAACGCACAAGCTGTGGTTGTTTATTCAAATATGACAGAAGGCACAATAATATATCTATAATTATATGACTGAGCTGGAAGGATGTTGGTTTAGAAAATCCCGTTTCGTGGGTCCTCCCTTGAAAACATCTTCTCCGAGGTGGTTAGGAAATGCCCACATTTATGCCCGTTGTGGTTATTCTGCTCATAAAAACATCTGCTGAATCTGCAAAACAGCATGACGCAGCAGCAGGCCATGCCGCGGAGGAAGAAAAAACAGTTGTTGACTGCACTGGTGTTTTATTCACCCTACTCAGCCGCAGGGTAATTGTGGCTTTGGGGGAATAAAATATAGAGTGGCTATCTGAATGAACGCCTCCATTAAACTGTAACTTAAACCATCTGATGGAATGTCTTTGTGTTTTAAAGCTATTCAAACCCTTCAATGGCAGAGGCGGTTGGACGCTGTATCAGCCAGCGCTCAGCTAACAGACTTTGGGTTTGCTTTTTTACAAGTGCTTCTTTCTTCCCAGCCACACCCTTTGTATTTTACACGGATTTAGCCCGGGATGCCGCAGCCCGGTGACCGTAAAATGTCAACAGAGACTGTTTAAGAGAGGGGCGAACGTCAACAGAGCCATAAAAAGACAGATTGAGAAACGGAGGTTACGCAGCCACAAAAGGAAATCGTGGGATGTCACTTGTCAAAACGTTGATGGCTAATAACAATCTGAAATGTTTAGATGAGCGCCTAAAAAGCCAGGGAATCCATGAAAACTTCTTAAATTGGAAGAAAAAAAAAAAACGGTAGCTGTTTTTTTAGCAACAGCAATACAAAGTAAAAATCACCAGTATACTAAACTATAAGAAATTAATACTTTTATTAAATAAGTGCACATTAAACTGATCAAAAGTGACAGTAAAGACATTTACAATGTTTCTATTTCAAATAAATGCTGTTATTTTGAACTTTGTATTCATTGAATATAAAGCAGCACAACTGTTTTCAACATGTTTAATACATAATACTAAGAAATGTTTCTTGAGCAGCAAATCAGCATATTAGAATGATTTCTGAAGGATCATGTGACACTGAAGACTGGAGTAATGATGCTGAAAATTCAGATTTGATCACAGGAATAAATTACATTTTACAATATATTAACATAGAAAACAGCTATTTTAAACTGTAAATATATTTCACAATATTGCTGATTTTACTATATTTTTTAACAAATAAATGCAGCTTTGGTGAGCAGAAGAGACATTCTTTCAAAAGCAATAATAATCTTACTGACCTCAAACTTTTGAATGGTAGCGTAAATACACAAAACATTTATTTTATATATATATACATACATACATATAAATATATAATCAATGCTTTATGCAATTGGAAATTTATGTAAGTTTCTTTGGTAAAAGCAACTTCTCTGATGAGGCTGAGTTTGAGAAACTCTAGTTAATATAATCATACTTAAACTAAAATCATGCTGAGCCTCTTTTCCACTATATATAAAAAAAAAAGAAAGAAAATGAAGCGAAAAAAAAAAAAAAAAAAAGTCTTTTGTAGCCTGAAAGAAAATCCTCTGCTTAAATATTAACATCTTCATACTGTAGTATCACTAGTGCTGTGCTAAAAACCATACTGAGTGTTTGAAAGTCAGGTAGGGTTTTTCTATTTATGATGTTATGGATGTATTCAGGGCACAGAATCTTAGCTCTCTGCCTGACCGAGGTTATAAAATGTCTTCATTTATTTTGCAGAATAATTACTCTTGGCATTACCAGACAAAAATGCGCCACTGGCAGCCTATGAGAGAACAGGGATCCAGTTGTTTGGGTCACTTCTTGCCAAGTCCGACATAAAATCCTCCTGCCGTATAATTAAAAAGTGGCTGCAGGAATGCATATTCCCATTTTACACTTACAAGTCCCCCAGCAGGCATATATATATATATATTAGGGCTGTGAATCTTTGGGTAGACAGCGAATCGATTCGATTCACGATTCATAGGTTTTCGATTCGATTCAAGAACGATTTTTGCAAATTCAAAATGATTTAATTCGATTCAATTCACAATTAAATTCGATTTGATTCGATTAACGATTCAACTGTATTCTTTCAGTGCATTCACAGGATTATGTAAATGCTTCCCCTAAACTCTTTAAATGCGTAGTCATGAGGGCAAATTACACAACAGCCTTTATGGTTAGAGAACCATAGGTTAGAGAGAAAAAACACTTTTGTCCATTGTTAGATGCTAGTTTAATGACGCTATGGTGTGACATGGCATACGTAGAAATTTATGTACGCCAAGATTTAAAAAAAAGAGCTTTAAAAGTATTATGTATAGGCTAACATTTTGTCACACCAGGTGTGTAGCCATCATTTCAGAAGTGACAGAAATGTCAAATACAATAATTTTATGTATGTATTATTTTTTATTTATTTTTAATTTTTTACAAGAAATTTCTTATCTCTTACTTTGAATTTGCTATAAATAAATCAAATACACTGCTGGACAATAATAAATCATTTGTAATCTATAATTTTTTTCCTAATGGCAATTTCATGATTGTTTTATATACTACAAACAATTATTTCAATTTCCTGCACAGAATAAGGTAGAAAACTTTATCGTTTCTGTACTGTAATAAATGATATGTCAATTAGCACTGCATCATTCATGAATTTGATTTATTTATTGTTTTTATTGTCTTAATGTTTCACCAGTTCATTTTATTCAGTTTAGCTGCAGCTGCCTTTGTCCATATTAGGCATTTCCTGGCACGTCTTAAGTTCTACAAGGCAAGATCACTTATATTTCAGTGCAAAATTTCTTTATCTCATTTTCATAAAATAAAATGCTATGGTATTTAACTTTTCCTCTCCATCGGTGAATGATGATTCTGAAAGAAAAAGCGCCCGATGTCTGTTTCCTATAGCAACGAATGCTACTTGTGCATCTGATTAACAGATAAACCTTGCGCTCTAATTTCAAGGTTGTTGTTAATGCTGTGGTTATTTTAACAGTTTTCTTCATACATTCGGTTCAACGACATTGTGAAAACACATTAATCATTCAATGGAACTGTGCGTATGCTTTAGACACTTACATTTTTGCTCCGTCCATGTAATAAATGCGCAGCCTTCGACTGCTCAGGTAATGTCGACGTTATGACCGAGAGCCATTGAAAAACTACAGAAAACTAAACTACTTCACTTTAGCAGTACTGGCCACGAGTACTAAGGAGAGATCACACATCAGCTGCTTAAAAAATGTGTCCGTGAGACGAACGGAGCGCGAGCGCAATCCTGTGACAGACAGTAAATGTGGAGCGCGTGAAGGAGAGATGTGAGGCACGCTGTTCAAGGTCTCCATTAATTCGTGCTTGTAGTAATTTAATGTGTATATATTTTGAAAGCATTGAATCGCTATAGAAATCGCGATTCATTCGATTCTTAGCGTTTTAAATCGATTACTGTCCAAAAATCCATGTTTCAAGATCGATGCATATGCATCGTCAGGGTTTGCAATCGATGCATCGAGAAAACGAGTGAATCGTTACACCCCTAATATACACATACATATACTCCTGATTCACATGAAGCTGACGGTGTAGCATGAGAACGACCTGCAGATCTGACTCTTATTCATCTACAGTTTCCCAAACCTCTTCATTTATTTCCATTTCTCCTCTGGCTGCTGTTAAAAGCCTCCTACATACACTGGAGAGTATTATGAAAATGGCACTTATAATAGTCATTGAAAGCGTATCTATTTGGTTTTCAAACAACTATCGGTTGCTAAATGAAATTCTGTTTATTTCTGCTGGAACTTTGTGACCATATTCATCGCTTGAAGCAAACGCAACGGCCATTTTTCTTCCTGCCGTCTTTCTAAATGTTGGGATGCAAATTAGGAGCAATCAGTGCTTGGAAAACATACTAAATCACTGGTGATGATTCATAATGGAAGAAGACAGTTTTCGGTTCATGCATCAGTCAACATGAGCATGTCAAGCGGCTGATTTGTAGCCAAAAAAAAAGCAACTGACTTGCATGACATCCTACAAATCACCTGCAACCATGGGTTTCTCATGTAACCTGCGTCATCCGCTTGACATTCTGCTCTGTCTATACACATAAGCCGGAGACATCTGGAAGTCAAGTAATTAGTCAGACAAGCCTTCAAGCTAGATGAGGAACAGTCCGGTTCGATACCTGCACATAATGAAGTGGGCCTGTATTGAGCGAACGCCTCCGAAACATCCTCCACAATGTGGATTTCCATGAATTCAGCTACAGATTGTGCTTTATCATCTGAAAACAGTCTAGCATGGCTTCAACTTCTCGAAACTGAACGTCCACTTCAAAAACACTACTTAGAAGATTTTACTGATCAAATTTTAGGAATTTCTCCTAGGAGTATCTCTAAAGAGAAACAAATCACATATAGTATAGAGCTATAAAATTAAGTACACTTGTCAGATAATTTGGTCTTGGGTCAATTGATGAGAAATCGTACCCGTAAGAACTTTTTTGGAAGAAGCAAAATATGTACCAATAAATACATATCACTGCAGTTTCCAACAGAAATGAACACTATAGGTTGGTAAAACAGTGAGCACTTGTAATCATTTTCATACACAGTTATGATTACAGCTCCATATGTTTCGCTTTCCGGATGTAACAAGCTTGCTCGGTAGCTCAGCCGGCACAGAATTGGACTTAGAATGCAGAATCTTTGGGTACGAATCCCATGAAAACATGACTCAAGCTGAAAGATGAGATATTAAACTAAAATTTTATTTAAAAATTCAAATATATACAGTCAGGTCCATAAATATTGGGACATCGACACAATTCTAACATTTTTGGCTCTATACACCACCACAATGGATTTCAAATGAAACGAACAAGATGTGCTTTAACTGCAGACTGTCAGCTTTAATTTGAGGGTATTTACATCCAAATCAGGTGAACGGTGTAGGAATTACAACAGTTTGCATATGTGCCTCCCACTTGTTAAGGGACCAAAAGTAATGGGACAATTGGCTTCTCAGCTGTTCCATGGCCAGGTGTGTGTTATTCCCTCATTATCCCAATTACAATGAGCAGATAAAAGGTCCAGAGTTCATTTCAAGTGTGCTATTTGCATTCGGAATCTGTTGCTGTCAACTGTCAAGATGAGATCCAAGAGCTGTCACTATCAGTGAAGCAAGCCATCATTAGGCTGAAAAAACAAAACAAACCCATCAGAGAGATAGCAAAAACATTAGGCGTGGCCAAAACAACTGTTTGGAACATTCTTAAAAAGAAGGAACGCACCGTTGAGCTCAGCAACACCAAAAGACCCGGAAGACCACGGAAAACAACTGTGGTGGATGACCGAAGAATTCTTTCCCTGGTGAAGAAAACACCCTTCACAACAGTTGGCCAGATCAAGAACACTCTCCAGGAGGCAGGTGTATGTGTGTCAAAGTCAACAATCAAGAGAAGACTTCACCAGAGTGAATACAGAGGGTTCACCACAAGATGTAAACCATTGGTGAGCCTCAAAAACAGGAAGGCTAGATTAGAGTTTGCCAAACGACTTCACAGTTCTGGAACAACATCCTATGGACAGATGAGACCAAGATCAACTTGTACCAGAGTGATGGGAAGAGAAGAGTATGGAGAAGGAAAGGAACTGCTCATGATCCTAAGCATACCACCTCATCAGTGAAGCATGGTGGTGGTGGGCATGTATGGCTACCAGTGAAACTGGTTCTCTTGTATTTATTGATGATGTGACTGCTGACAAAAGCAGCAAGATGAATTCTGAAGTGTTTCGGGCAATATTATCTGCTCATATTCAGCCAAATGCTTCAGAACTCATTGGACGGCGCTTCACAGTGCAGATGGACAATGACCCAAAGCATACTGCAAAAGCAACCAAAGAGTTTTTGAAGGGAAAGAAGTGGATTGTTATGCAATGGCCAAGTCAATCACCTGACCTGAATCCGATTGAGCATGCATTTCACTTGCTGAAGACAAAACTGAAGGGAAAATGCCCCAAGAACAAGCAGGAACTGAAGACGGTTGCAGTAGAGGCCTGGCAGAGCATCACCAGGGATGAAACCCAGCGTCTGGTGATGTCTATGCGTTCCAGACTTCAGGCTGTAATTGACTGCAAAGGATTTGCAACCAAGTATTAAAAAGTGAAAGTTTGATTTATGATTATTATTCTGTCCCATTACTTTTGGTCCCTTAACAAGTGGGAGGCACATATGCAAACTGTTGTAATTCCTACACCGTTCACCTGATTTGGATGTAAATACCCTCAAATTAAAGCTGACAGTCTGCAGTTAAAGCACATCTTGTTCGTTTCATTTGAAATCCATTGTGGTGGTGTATAGAGCCAAAAATGTTAGAATTGTGTCGATGTCCCAATATTTATGGACCTGACTGTATATATATAAAAAATCTAATTTATTTTATTAAATTTAAAAATTAAATTAAATTAAATATCTCTAAGTTTTGATTTCAAAATGTCATCATTTCTCCATTAATATCATTGCAGTGGGATTAGTGTGCGGAATTTCAGGATTCAAAAAAGGATTAATGTAATTATATTTAATTAGGCTACAATTTTACAAAACTAAAATTTAATTTCAAATTTCAAAAGTTTATTTAAAAAATATTTGAAATGTTTATTTAAAAAAATCTAAAAAAAAAAAATAAATAAAAAAAAATCTAAAAAAAAATGGTCGAATTGAATTGAATTTCTGTCTGCAACAGAAACAAGTTTCCAAAACACTTCCCTGTCTGTTATTGGTCAATGAACTTATAGCCCCACCCCCAAACTCATGCCATTGGTTGAGCTAATGTTACTGTGCCAGGCTGCTCAAACAAACAGATTTTAAAACCACCACAGAATTATGGGTTGGAATCAAACTATACAAATGTCTTACAAACTATCTGCTTATTAAAATGGCCATAGAAGAACATATTTTAACATTGCAAACATTACACACATCGCCTTAAACCAAAAAAAAAAAAAAAAAAAAAAATCCAATTTATTTGCATTCAGTGTCATTGCTCTGAGTGACAAATGCTGAAACATTATAGAAAAATCCAGTCTGATTTCAGTTTAGGGAAGAATATTATTAGCTATATTTCCTTCAAAGTTATACATGAAAGTTAAACATTTTGGAAATTTTATTCACATCTTGGTGTTTCAATCCAGCGGTTTTAATGCGATTTCCCAATATTTGCATTAAAATACATGGATAGAAGCCTGACTACCGATGTCTGTGATGTGAATGATGTAAGACATAAATCTATCAGTGCTTAAAGAGTATGACAGCTTGTGTTATCTACGTGTACTTTAACACACCTCCAGCTCAACTTCCTGACACTATTTCGTGTCTTCCAGCGTAAAGCGGCTCGTTACTTTAAACGGCTTGTTCTCGTGTTCTCATTCACTCGGCTCCCAAGAGGACGCCTATAAGTCTCAGGGCTAAGTGCTTCCATTAAAACTTCAATGAGCTATAAAACCTATGTAAATTCATTTCCTTAATCATACTTATGATACTTGGGTCACGTACAGCAAACTGCTTTTAGTTGCAAAAGTGCTCCCTTAACAATTTCCCTATTCACACACAGGAAGCTCTTTCCATGTCTCTGATCCAAATCATTTCAGATGTTTAAAGCTCCAAAGATCAAGAGGGCTGCTCTACACGGGTAGCTTTTTGTACAAAACATTTCGATATTTGATTTTAAGGACCTTTTTGTTTACTTTTGCATGCTAAATCATTTTGGTCGCCACTTGAAATGAATCATAAGCTCCCCAAGAAAACAGTTGCTTTAGCAGCTTATGTAACCAATCATAAATACTGAGCATAGAGAAATAATACAACAGCACACTGCTAAAACGTCTTACTGTTAAAAATATTCACTATATTGATAGAGAAGCACTTCATCATTATTTTATGAAGGACAGACTTTGGCTAAAAACAAAAAAACAAAAAACAAAAAACAAAAACAAACAACAACAAAATTTTTAAATATGAGTATTTTGATTTATTTCAATATTTGATTTTATGATTTCATGTATTGTAAAATAAAATAAAAACACTCAAGTCAATCGTTTTAAAAATATGCTATTTAAAAATATATACTATTTTGTCAAAATAAGAAATAAAACACTAAAAACTAAAAGCATTTTTTTTTTACATATATATATATAGGCCATTTTCCTGGTTGCCTGCACTTGAAATGCATCATTCAATGTTTTCAAGAAAAACAACTACTTTAGCAGCTGATGTAAGAAATCATAAACAATGACCACAGAAAAACAACACAATAACATATCACTAAAGCGTCCTACTGTTAGAAAACAATCACTACACTGATAGAGAAGCATCTCATCATTATTTTATGAAGGACGTTCAGCCTGTTCTTGCTTAAACCCTGTGCTTCAGCCTCCTATACACGTCTGCTCCCCAAGGTTAGCAGCAGTGGCTCTTTTACGACTCAAGTCATGTACACAGTGATGGAAATAAATTGGGTGTAGAGCAGAGACCCATGAGTGCGGTTGCCAGACGCGCACAGGAAGAATCAATGTAGCTGCAGTGCTGCGTTTGGACGAGAGCGCAGATAATGCATCTTTACATTTGAGTCAGATGGCCGCTGCATGTTTACCTGCTGCTATCAGACCACGAGCACTCATTTGCACTGATACTTTGTCATCAGAGCTGTTGATTTCTGTAGCTGGTGCGATGCTTGGATCACAAACTGATTCATTAAAGCACAAAACACAAGCAAACAGGGCAATGAGCAAGTTAGCAAATGTTGTATGGTCAGCCCTCAAAGCTTGCCAGATCTCTGGGGTTTTTCTGAAAACGGGCCTGTGGGTTTGGGGTTTTATAGCTGAGGACTTAATGGATCTCTGATGGAGTCGAATAATAAGCAGAATCTGTTTCACTTGTTCAACACTGTGCTTTATAAGCATCACTGGAAAACTGAGACAATGAAAGTTTGAAATACTGTACTACTCATGCAATATAAAGTGTAAAAGTACGCACACATATACAGTGGATCCCATAATGGAATATAGAATAACTAAACCTTCCATTTACAGTATGACAAATAAATCGGAAGCAGTAGCATCTTCCTGACTTGTTTGATTGGACTAGCAGAAGATTAGACATTTTTAATACAATTTTTTTTAAATTATAAAAAATTATAAAGATGCACCACTATCACAACAACTGGCAATAATAATAATAATAATAATAATAATAATAATAATATGTATGTATGTATGTGATATTTTTATTATTATGAACAGGAAGGCTATATTCAGCTCAAATCTTTACAAACATACAGTGTTTACTATTGATGTGAGTTATTTACTGTTTAACCATACTGTTTCTGGTGTTACAAAGAATATAATGACTCCACTGAACAAAACTGAACTGAAGGCCAAAAA